>APFE031730155.1:32899-94197 GCA_000404065.3 Pinus taeda | reverse complement strand
GAAACATCCTACCATGCTTATGCCGTGGAAATTCAAGAAATTAACCTTAGGTCTGGAAGAGTGCTTCCGCATAATCAACCTCCATCTCCACCTGAGGAGCGTGAAGAGGAAAAGGAGGAAAGTGTCCCTCAAGAAAATCCACCTCCTTTTCCTGAGAGAATAACCCATCTTGTCCAGCTCGGCACACCTAGAAGAGATTGAACTTTTGGGTGAGCTGAGAAAACTGTGTTAAAATCTCGCTTCTCCAAGCTATCAAATATGTCCCCATCTACAACAAGTTAATAAAGGAGAAGTGTTTCAAACGTCCAAGAAGGCAAAACAAAGGCACCCCTCCATTAATGTCATTGGACAACTGTCGGACTTAATACTAGGGCAGGTGATTTTCCCAAAGTATCTAGATCCTGGAAGTCCTGTAGTAGATGTACACATTGATGGCACCATTGTCCCCCATACCTTGATCGATCTTGGGGCTTCCATCAATGTGATTACTAAGGAGACTATGCTTAAAGTGAATCTCCATGGATCATTAAGAAAGACCACAACAGTCTTGCAACTTGTGGACAGGTCCACAATAGCCCCTGAGGGAGTTGTTGAGGATGTGATGGTCTCCATTGATTCTTGGGAATACCTTATTGACTTCTTAGTTCTCCAACCTAAGACCAAGTTCAATGGTTATCCTCTCATCCTTGGGAGGCCATGGTTATCCACTATCGATGCTTACATAAGTTGCAAAGCTAGGAAGATGACCATTAAAAATGGGCATTTTTCCAAGCAATTGGTCTTGTACCCTTTTTCTCAATCATCTCTAGAGAATAACTTACCTTTATGGTTAAAAGAGGAGGAAGAAGATGAATTCTATTCTTCCCCAATCTATACCCTCGATTCTACTATAGGAGGGGGGCAACCTGATCAAGGTGACCTGATTGAACAGATCCTCTAGAATCAACCCCCCAACACCATGTCTCTTAAGGATTTAGTGAAGGAAGCCAAAGATGACCTGTTATAACTCTGATACCACTTGTTATAGCTTTGATACCACTCGTTATAGATCTAATCTGAAAATATATGATATTGCAAATAAACCCATGAAATAACAAGATTTGAATAGATAGAAATGCTTCTCTATTAATCAAAACCCTTAAGGTAAGGCAACACCATACATTCACTCATTAAGGAAGAAGAGCACTCCACAAGCCATATGCATGTTCATACAATATTCTTTAACACCTCTCAACAGGGAGTCTCTAGCCTCTATATAGGCCTCATACATACAATACCATGGGTCATTACCATGGTTCCTTCAATACCATATATCTAATACCATGGACTTATTACATTATTGTTAACTACTTGTGGTCTCCTACATGATATGGGTTAACCACCTTAATTATTACTATGGCCCATCCCATTATTACATTATTCCCTTGGATACCTCCCTTTGTACCCCATATTATCCCCCGTAGGTATACTACATTCCACCCCCCTTAACATATTTCATCCCCAAAACATGGGAAGAACACAAATAATAAGATCTACTCAAAAGAGTAGTCCACTAGTACCATGCACATGCATCTAGCCATCCCAGAGAAAGATGAACCATCGATCTAGCTGGTGCCTCGCTTGTTTGAGATGGAAGTTGACTGTCGCGGCTCTTCTGTGTGGATCGTCGCTCCTCTCTATATGTCATGCCGGGGTTGTTGTCCTTGTGGCTAATTTGTTGCCATCTTGTTGGTTGTTTTCTTGAGGGGTGATGTGGGTGGTGATATGCTGAAGTTTTAACCCACGGTGTCTTTTTCTTTAATTCACCACCTAATGGACCCTGATTGGTAGATGGTACATGTTTTGGCATCTTGTGTTGTTGCTTATCTTCCAATATTACTTCAACCACTGATTTTTCATCTGATGTATATGTACCTATAATATTTTCTGCTTCAGCCTCCTTAAACTCTACATGTACCTAGTTTAATGTTTGTGTTTGGTTGTCGACCATCGAGGGCTCATCATCTAATGTGTCAATCCTTGGAACATCTTCCTCTTGAGTCTTAATGGAAATATTCTGCAATGTAATTTTCTTCATTTTATACCAGAGCTTCAAGTATTTTTTCTGCACATTAATATTGACAATACCCACAGATTCCATCCAAGGATATCCCAAAACAACATCTATGTTATCCATATCTGAAGTATAGAAGTCACAATGCAACACATATTTATCCATAGAAAGTTTCAAATCTTTATAAACTTGAACATCCCCATTATCAACCTGTGTGTTTTCAACTAGGATTTATAGACACAATGATCTTCTCCTTCTAAATCAATCCATGAACCTGCAATAAGGATAAACCAGCAGAAAATAACCCTTTAGGTTTCTTGGTTTCCTTCTTTCCTGCAAAATAAAATCTTTGCTAGGTTTTTTGGTTTCCTCCTTTTTAGTATAAAACCATTTGTCCAAAAGTAGTTCTTCAATTTCGTCAGCACGACATAACTTCAAAATCTCATTGTCAAGTGATTTCCACCATATAGCAGCCTCATCTTTCAAATAATACCCTATTTTGTCCTTCCAACACCCTGGGAAGTCAAACTTAAGATGTGTTATAAAATTTTCAATAGAAGACCCATTATTTTTTCCTGTAAAAAACTTATTCTTATAAGCCATGAAGAGGGTTTTTGAAAATAAATCGTTTTCTTGGCGAAAATTTGAAATGGCCACAATTCAGTCAGTATTCCCCAGAATCCCTATTATGACCTATTTTCGGAAATGGAACAACCATTCTGCATCTTCCCATGTGATATAAATCATGATCTAGGCACTAGAATTTCCTATTCGCGCTGCAAATGTCCTGCCATCACAAAAAATTGCTGAAAAAATCATTGATTTTAAATCAGCGATATCTCCCTCATCCAGACTCCAATTCAACTGATTTTTTTTTTAATTGGGTATCTTTTCACAAATAGTTCAGATCTGCAATTAGATTCTGCAGATTTTGCACCAAAACGTACAGATCTGCGCTGCAAACTCGCTACCCAAAAAAATGTCTGCAACAACACTGATTTTTAAATTAGCGAGATCTCCTTCATCCGGACTCCGATTAGACTGATTTTTTTTAATGGAGTATTTTTTCATCAACAACCCAGATCTGCAATTAGATTTTGCCGCAAATCATACAAATCTGATCTACAAATTCGTCGCCCTGAAAAATGTCTGCAACACCACTAATTTTTAGATTAGCGATATCTCCTTCATCCGGACTCCGATTTGGCCAAAAAAAAAAAATTGAACTTGAGTGTTTTTCACAAAGAATCCAGATCTGCAATTAAATTTTGCAAATTTTTCCCCAAAACATATAGATCTGATCTACAAACTCACTGCCCCATAAAGTTCCTGCAAAATATATATATATTAATAAAATAAAATAAATATATATATATATATATAATATATAATATATTATATATATATATATATCCACTTTTGCCCAAGAAAGTGCTCTAATACCACTTGTTATAGCTCTAACCCATAAATATATGATAATATAAATAAATCCAAGAATAACAAGATCTGAATATAGAAATAATTCATTTTATTGATCAAACCCTTAAGGTAGGGCAACACCATACATTCACTCATTAAGGAATGAAAGCACTCCACAAACCATATGCATGTTCATACAATAATTCATTGACACCTCTCGATGGGGAGTCTCTAGCCTCTATATAGGCCTCATACATACAATATCATGGATCATTACCATGGTTCCCTCAATACCATCTATCTAATACCATGATATTGTTACATTATTGTTAACTACTTGTGGTCCCTTACATGATATGGGTTAACCACTTTATTTATTACTATGGTCCATCCCATTATTACATTATTCCCTTGGGTACCTCCCTTTGTACCCAAGCAATTGGTCTTGTACCCTCTTGCTCAATCATCTCTAGAGCATGACTTACCTTTATGGTTAGAAGAGGAGGAAGAAGATGAATTCTACTATTCCCCAATCTATACCCTAGATTATATTATAGGAGGGGGGCAAACCTGATCAAGATGACTTAATTGAGCAGATCCTCTAGAATCAACCCCCCAAAACCATGTCTCTTTAGGATTTAGTGAAGAAAGCCAAAGATAACCCTTGGACTGATATATGCTTACCTGACTCAAGGCCTACTCATGTCAAGATGATAGAATTCAGCCCAGAAAGAACATTGAAAATCAACCCCTCTCTCTTTGTACCTTAGGAAGAGGAGTTATGTGACATGCTAAGAAAGCATTTAGATTCCTTTTCCTGGAGTTACAAGGAAATGAAGGGAGTGCACCCTTTGGTGTGTACTCACCACATTTACATCAAGGAAGGTTGCAAGCCAATCCGCCAACTTCATATGAGAATGAATCTCGCCCTCAAGGATATATTCAAAGAAGAACAGTAGAAGTTTTTGGATGCAGGGTTCATTTACCCCATCTTAGATAGTGGGTAGGTGTCTCCTCTGGTTTTGGTTCCAAAGAAAAATGGAAAGTGGAGGATCTGTGTGGATTACCAAGAGCTAAATAAAGCCACAAAAAATGACCATTTCCCTCTACCTTTCATTGACCAAGTATTAGATGGTCTGGAAAGAAAGAAATTCATCTCTTTCTTGGATGGATTCAGTGGTTAAAATCAAATCCAGATAAACCCAGAGGATCAGGATAAAACCACATTCCCCTGTCCTTGGGGTACCTTTGCTTATAAAGTAATTCATTTTGGTTTATGCAATACCCCTGCCACTTTCCAGAGGGCAGTCCTAAGCATCTTTATAGAGCTAGTCCACTATTCTGTGGAAAATTATATGGATGATTTCACCCCCCATGGGTGTGATTTCCTAGATGCTCTCTCTAACTTGGGAGAGGTATTAAACAAATACATTGAAATGAACTTATCTCATAGTCCCAAGAAGTGTGAGTTCTTAATTATTGTAGGGGTTGTTCTAGGTCACTCAATATCCCAGGAAGAACTACAAGTTGACCCAAATAAGATAGCTATCATAAATAAGGTCCCTACTTAGACGTAGAGGGATGTCAAAAGTTTCTTAGGCTTAGCTAGGTACTGTAGGAGATTCATAAAATAATTCAGCAAGGTAACCTTGCCTTTGTTTGGACTATTAGCCAAGGACCCTGAATTTTTATTGTCAGAAAGCTGCCAAGGAACCTAGAATCCTTAAAGGACAAGTTGAATAATGCACCTATACTCTGAGGCCCAAATTGGGCTCTTTCTTTTCACATACATGTTGATGCCTCTCAAAAATCTATAGGAGCAACTATGGGCCAGATAAATGACAAGCTACCTTATGCCATTTACTTCATCAGCAAAATTATGTCCAAAGTTGAGTTGAGGGTTGTTGTCAATTCCTTGAATAAATTTAGGCATTACATTACTGGTTACCAAACCTTTGTACATACCGACCATGCTACCATTAAATATTTGATGAACAAACCTAATGTGAAAGCTCTAATTATTAGATGGTTACTTTTATTACAACAGTTTGATCTAAACTATTATTGATAAGCCTAGCATAGAAAATGTAGCTACAGATTTTTTGCCCAGATTGATTAGGCCTGCAGGTGAGGAAGGAATGGTCGATGACTAGCTATCAGATGAGCATTTATTCGCCATTTTAGTTCTCTCTCCATGGTTTGCTAACATAGCCAACTACTTAGTCACTGCACAGTGCCCTCCAAACCTGTCTTCCAAGGAAAAGAGCAGAATTATAAGGAAAAGCGCCCCATTCATTTGGATTAGGGGCAATCTCTTCAAGTTGGGCCCAAATCAAATTCTAAGAAGATGTGTCAGGGAGGAGGAAGTTTTTGACATCCTTCTAGCTTGTCATGATGGGCCTCGTGGAAGTCACTTTGCAGCCAAAAGGACAGCCTTCAAGGTACTACAAGCTGACTATTACTTTCCCACTCTCCACCAGGATGCAAGAAGGTATATCAACCAGTGTGATCAGTGCCAAAGAATGGGGAAACCTACTCCTAGGTATGAAATGCCTTTGCAACCTCAAGTGAATTTTGAGTGATTTGACAAATGGGGCATGGATTTCATTGGGCCCATTGATCCTCCATCAGGAAAAAAAAAAAGTACATCATTGTGTGCACTCACTACTTAACGAAGTGGGCTAAAATTAAAGTTGTCAAGTTAGCCATAGAAGAGAAAGTGGCTAAGTTCTTGTGGGATAATGTGTTTTACAAGTTTATATACTCTAGAGAGCTAGTCATTGATCAAGGCACACAATTCACCTTACACATGATTGAGAATTTGTTAAGACAGTATAAGATCAAGCACAGGAATTCCACTCCTTACCACCCTTGGGCCAATGAACAAGTGGAAGTCACCAACAGCGCATTGGAAAGCATTCTAACAGAAGTGTTTAGCAGCACCAGGAAGGATTGCACTAATAGACTAGTGGAGGCCACTTGGGCCTACAATACAACTTGGAAAACAACCACTGGTTTCACCCCTTATGATTTTGTGAATTGGAAGAAGGCATTGCTCTCCATTGATTTTGAGTACAACACTTCAAGGATGGTAGCACAATTGGATCTAGATGTTACAAGGGCACAAGAAGAGAGGTTGCTCCAACTAAATGGGTTAGATGAATTTAGGATCCAAACCCTCCTACACACAGAGGTGACTCAAGTATAAAGAAAGGTCTGGCATGACAAAAGTATCAAAGACAAACTATTTCAAAAAGGCAATTGGGCTCTACTGTATGACTCAACGTTCAAAGATTTCAAAGGCAAGTTGATGACCAGATGGTTGGGCCCATATGTGATAGAAAAGTGCCATGACAACAGTGTTTTTTAGATAAGAACCATTGATGAAGAAGATATCCCTTGTATTTTCAATGGGTATAGGTTGAAAGTCTACAAAAAGCCTTTGTAAAAGGAGGAGTTCATCAGTAGCATCAGTAAGGCAATAATGGTGATTGAAAGAGTCTCAGCTTCTACCTCACCAAGTTCTTGAGTACTATTGAATCTTTGAAAAAACAATAAAACAATAAGAGACCCATGTGAAAACCTCCATGAAGCACTTGAGGCCCACTCTTAGGTTGAAAACCTCTTTGAGGTTAAAAAAAAGGGAGAGAAAAATAAAAGACCCCTATGTGAAAACCTCCTTTGGGGCGCCCAGGGAAAGCAACCAAGATGAAAACCTCCTTTGGGGCAACCTGGTTGTCTTTCAAAAATTAAATTAAATTTTAAAAAAGGAGGAAAAGCACAAAAATAATGACAGGGACCTCAAACCTACCCACTCATAACAATTCTAGTTTTTGTAGGTTTTCAAAAAGATAATGGACATAGATATCAGAGGGCAACAAGCCACACAAAACCCCATGTTTTTCTTCATCGATTTCATCTCTTCCATGACCCCCATGTTCATTCGTCCATACTCATCTCCAACAATAGAAAATTCCAAATTTCATGCAATTTTGTGACTTCTGCTGGATTTCTTGTAGTTACTACGTAGGTTTCTTGTAATACTACAGGAAGTCCTAGCAATCTACAGGAAAGGAAGTCTGATGGAAAAAATATGATATAGGCTTGTTTTGGATTAAAAAAAAGGAGGCCATTGACTTCACCACATCTCAGTCAGCACCCTTCATGACCATGTCACCCTTTGTGTCCATCAAACAAATCTACTTAGAAAATATAAAAACAAAAATAAAAACAAAACAAAAAAACAAAAAACAAAAAACCAAAACCAAAAACAAACAAACAAAACAAAAAAGAAAATATATATATATAAAAAGGGCATACCAACAGCAAACTAACTCACCTTCCACTCATTCCATTACCTACTCACCCTCCAAGCAAAGAAATGCCATAGAAATTCAAAAAAAAAGGCGACTACAAGATTTCCTTTGGTAGTACTACAGGAAACCCTATAGCAACCTATTTTGAAGTAGCAACAGGCTCCAAGCCTAACCTTCAACACCCACGCACTGGAGGAGGAGAAGCACAACTGCAGGCATCATGGCACCTCTCCAAAGCTCAACAACAACAGAGGAAGCCAGCACTTGCACATTAACAAGAAGACAATCTATCAGCAAAATTAAATCAACAAAAAAAAAACCAGTATAGAAGATGTACCTGAGTCATGAGCAGCACAAGAGAACCACCCTCCAGCATGCATCAGCAAGCCAAAGGGAACAACAGATATGTCACCTCATCCACACACTCTCATAAGTACGAATATGATTAAAATTGTAAGAATATGTAGAAAGTTGGTTTTATAAGTGAAGGTGGCCAGCTAACTTAGCCACCCTCGGCCAAATAACAAAAAGTTTAAGTGCTAGTCAACTAGACACATGGCAAGGTCACATCAAAGGGAATAAATCAGAAAGGTGTTCGAGTTACGTTGAACAGGAATGGGTGATGATTACGAGGAAGGGTTGCATGATAACTAATAGAGGGACCAACAGTCGAAAAGGAGAAATACATACTTTGCTAGCGAACACATTGCTCAATGAAATCGACCATAAATAGAAATATTCCCTAACTTTCATGCAAGGTATTGTTCATTTCGAGATTTTGAGAGTTGAGACCACCTAGAGCAGCCATCGAAAGGAAAATTTTGTCTCGTCCATCCTACAGTGATACCTATAGGATACAGTGAAGGAAGTTATTCTTAGCATCCTACAGTGAGCACCTACATGAAAACTATAGGAAATAGGGAGGATTGTCAAAAATGTAGTGAGGGGGTGCCTAGGGCCAGCAATTCAAGAATTCTCCTCAATCAAAGCATTGCAATGAAAGGTAGGTGCCATATCCTTCGTGCTTTCATTTTGTAAAGAGGAAAATAAAATAAATTGCCATTTCTTTTAGTAATTACAGTGTGCATAAATATAGGCAAAATTGTGTGTGGGACCCCAATACAAAGCTAAGGGACTTACAACTGATGGCCTTGGCATCATGGATGAATCATGAAGAGGTCAAGGCGAAAGAAGTAAAAAGGGTATTGGAAAGAGAAGAAACAGAACCGCTTTACATCAGAGCAGAACAGAACAACTCCATGGTTGTCATTAGCGCTCACAACCTCATTGCCAATGATCCCCAACTTGCACCAAGATACCTAGATACATAAGAGCAAGCAGTCACTTATTTTGACGACACTTTGAGATTGCTAGGGGATGAAAGCCGGAAAGCATGCTAAAGGAGATGGAACACCTTACCCTACATCCTAAAGATCAGGGAGTATCATTCCCATGAAAGAATGAGGGATGCACCAAAAAGGACCCCACTGTATAAGAAAGAATTGGAGAAACTCAAAGTCAAATGGATTGGCTTGAAACTCAGTCCACCATTGCTCTTGGGTATGTTAGAAGGAAGAAAGTAATAAGAAGAAAGAAAGCAATGGGAGGAAATAGAGAAGCATGCAGGATTTTATCCACCAAAGGAGAATACTATAACAGAAGCTTGGAATGTTAGGGAGGTCACCAAAGCAATGAAAGACATGGACATAGATTAAGTTTCTCAGAGGATGAGTAACACTTTCAGTGGGGGGGTGATGATGAGACTCATCAATGGGTAAATTATATGGACCTTAATGCCACTCTCCAGCTTACTAAAATTAGATTTTCTCACATTTATTTACATGTTTTGTTATATTTTGCTTAATGAGAAGGGTAAAGATGAGAAATGTGCATTAACTGCAGGTTTTGGAGCAAATTTTGGCTAATTAAAGTGCAGGAACTCGAAGTAGACAAGCAAAAGGGATTTTAGGAGATTGGATCTCCCTTCTTAACTCCTCACTCACTCAAATATTCCTCCACCATATCTCATCAGCTCAGAGTTCCAAGCAGTCGAGCCATTAAAATCATTGGTAGTCGAGCTAGTGATAGTTGAAGACCAGTTGATCTCGAGTTTGGGAGCCAAGCCTCCCTAAATTTAAGGAAGTTGTTGGTAACTTCAGTTGTACAAATAAGAAGTCCTAGAACCTCATTAGTATTCCACTTTTTTTATTGTAACCAATAGGCATTTTCGACCTAAGACATTGTGACTGGTTACTCTTATGTATTTTTTATATTTTAATGAAAATGAGAAGCATTCCCTTGATCTAGCATTGATTTGATTCATAGGGTTGAAGCTCTTGGGTTAGGGCCCAACCCTAGCATCAAAGGTTCCTCTTCTGTACATGTATGCTTAGATTACTTTCATAGTTAGCTGCTGAAGTAATTTAGGTTTTGTTAATTTGCGAGTATTTGGATGATTAATTAATTTGCTTCCATTTGCGGATAGTTATATCAGTTGTATCATAGTGACAGAAGACACTCCAGAAAGAGGGATTTCACCTCATCTCCCTTATCGGATCATGACTTGAGGGTTCTATTCATCCAGCCCAAAGACAAATTTCTTGCTTTGATGCATAATCTAGGGTTTCTTGGTGAGTAGGTCATTGCCTTTGAGTTTCTTAGGATGAGTTACAATTTTCATTTTTGGTGTCTTAAGTTTTGCATTGGTCTCAAAGCACTTCCATTCATGAACTTAGTTGTTACATGGTAATAACTTTGTTTTCTTCCATTTAATAAATCTTTCCCATGTATAAATGAATTTGTGCATAAATGCATATGAGAATGTATGTTGTTGCGGACGGCGTTTCGCAAAGGACTCGGTTAAGCCGCAGACCGCAGCTGCAGGACCACAGTTAGGCATCGGATCGGGAGCAGGAACAGCGAACTGTCGACAGATTGACCGCGGGTAACGACAGGGAAGCAGTCATCAACCGTCATGGAGGGTCAACGGGAAACGGACCTCGTGGACTACACCGAGGATCTGTTCGAAGGACAGTCAGTATTCCAAAACCCTAGTCTAGATGTGTCGGGTTTCGCTCCACCGTTTTCTGAGGTGTCACGCGCACAGGATTGTTTACCGAGGGTCTCCCTGCCGGAACCATCATCTACTGCTATCGGTTTGGAGGCTCCGCCTCTCTCTCCAGAAGTTCAAGCGAATCATATGGTGAATGCGCCAAACCCTAGTCCGGATACAGGGGTGAAATCTTCTGGTTTCTTTGGCACTCCTGCGGTAAACGTTAATCCCCCGAAACCCCCAATTCAGACTAGGGTTTCAAACTCGTTGGTTGAACAGCCATCGGCTCCTCGATCGAAGAAACGTAAACCAAAGTGTGTAAGAGCAACCACGAAAGATATTACCGTAGATTTCGGCAACCCTGCGGATTTTGAAGAAACCTTGGCTATAGCTCGTACAGTGTTGGTTGGACATGTGCGGGGGTGCACATACACGACGGAAAGGTTGAAGCGATGGGTGAAGGAAATATGGGGAGGCATGTTCACACAGAAGCCAGCAGTCCAGGTTCTCCCACGAGGGTGGTTCTCCCTCCACTTCACACACGAGGGGCACACGGATGTTGTACTCGAAAAATATTGGTACATAGAAACAGCACCAGTCCTATTGAAGCGATGGAGTCCGCTATTTGACCCCGAGCGAGAACAAATTGCAGCGGGGCCTCTGTGGGTACGGTTGCCAGGATTACCTTTGCAATACTAGAGAGACGAAGCATTTACCAAAATCGGTAATGCTCTAGGAACATACTTGGATCACGACCGATCATACATTGACTCAGGGAAGCGAACGATGGCTCGAATTCTGGTGCACCTGGACACCAGAGAAGGCTTGGAAGAGAAAATCACCCTGCAATTGGGGAAACACAGACGTTCTCGAATACTGGACTATGAAGGAGTCCCCTTCCGCTGCAATCGGTGCCACCAAGTGGGACACCTATACAAGGAATGCCCACTGTTCAATAGTCCTGCCAACTCTCCAAAGATCTCTCCCATTGCATCCAGCGGGAACTCTCCACACACTCCACAAGCGACCCAGAAGCAAGCAAAACCGCAAGGCGACCTGGAGAACCCTGAGAAGATCAAGAAGGACGCGCCCTCACCTCCTATGACTCAGGCTCGGGCAGCAGCAGCAGCCGCATAGGCATCGGGCACTAAACTAATCTCTTCCCCTATCTCAAACGAGCAATCAATGGAATTTTTAAATTCATTGGCATGTTCCATGGCGCATTGCATTATCCCTCCACCTCCCTTGGTATCCTCCACTGCTCCACCCTCTTTGACTCGCTCTCCATCGCCCCCATCTGATTCATCCTCCAGGAAATTTCCACCCCATCCATATTCCCTCCGCCCTCAGACCTCTCATGTGGAACAATCTGATCCTCTGATCGAGTTGGGTATTGTCTCCCCGGGGATGGGAACTATTCCCACTAGGGGAAGGAAATCTGATCTTAACAAAGCTATTAAACGCGCTGGAGTTGAAGTCGCTTCTGGGCGACAATCCACCATTGACGGGGTCCTTAGAGCATCAAAGCCCCCTAAGCGGGGTCCCTCATGAAGTGCCTCTCCTTCAACTGCAGGGGACTGGCTAGTCCCCCCAAAAAACTAGCCATCAAACGACTTTTTGAGGTCGAAAACCCTGATATCATTCTCCTACAAGAAACCCTAGGACTTGCTGAGACTATCACACTCACTCTCAGCCAGATCTCGTCTCGATGGAACTTCATTGCCTTGGATGCCAATGGAAGATCAAGGGGATTGGCAATTGGCTTCAACCCAAAATCCATCAGACTGGACTCTTCCTGGGGCGGCCCTGGATTTTTGGGGATTGATATCTTCTCAACTGAACTGGGCTAAATCTGCGCATTGTCAATACATATGGGCCATGCCATCAGAGGGAAATATTTTGGAGACAGCTCCTCAGTAGTAAACTGATGTCCCTGGATAGCATTATTTTGGGAGGTGACCTGAACTTTTCGTTGGGATTCCGGGAATCTTGGGGCTCTATGGCGCAGATAGATACCATTACAGATTTCATGAGAAGCCTCTTGGAGCAATATGACTATATTGATATCCCTGTGCAGAAGCCCCTACCAACGTGGAGAAATAGAAGAGTAGGAACTGCGGCACATGCATGCAGACTTGATCGATTTCTGCTGAAAGGACCATTGATCCATCAACTCCACCGGTACAAACAATGGGTAGGATCCGGGGGCATTTCGGATCACTCCCCAATCTTAATGGAGATTATAAGTCCCCTTCCAAAGCCAAAAGCTCCATTCAAATTTAATCATCTCTGGCTCCAGGATCAAAGCTTCTCCAATCTTGTATCAGACTTCTGGAAATCCCATCCTATTGATAGGGAATCATCGTTGGCAAGGGGGTTTGTCAAAAATTTGACAGAACTCAAGCATATTGCGATAGAATGGGCTAAAGCAAAGAACATACGAGAGGACGAACATCTCATCAGAGTGGAAGAAGAGCTCAAAGCCCTTCAGGTTGACAGGAATCTGGCATTTGGATCTATGGAGGACAAGACCCGCCTAATTGATCTAGAGAACCAAAAGCAGAACATTCTAAAGCACAGGGAGGAATCGCTCAGACTTCAGAGCAGGGCAGTTTGGCTCAAAGCAGGGGATGAGAATTCGAGATTCTTCCACAATTTTGCTAAAGGTAGGAGATTGGCTAACACCATATGGAATATTCCCCTACGAGAAGGAGGATTGGCGGGTACGTTCAACAAGCTCTCACAATTAGGCACATCTCACTTCAGAGGTATATTCAAAAGTCCTGTTGGAACAAATCTCGCTGAAATCATCAGGGTGGCCTCGCATTTCCCCATATTTGTGAATGAGGACATTGGTCCTCTCACTGATCCTGTCACTATGGAAGAATTGGAGAGCACCATCAAGTGGTTTCAGAAGGAAAAGAGTCATGGACCAGATGGATGGACTATTGAGTTTTACACAGCGTTTTTTGATCTCATTGGAGAAGACATCCTAAAGGTGGTTGAGGAGAGTAGAATATCGGGCCAGATCTATCATGCTATAAACTCCACCTTCATAGCCCTCATACCCAAATTGGACTCCCCATCATCCTTTGATGATTTCCGTCCTATCTCTTTGTGTAATGTCCTCTACAAAATTATCTCTAAAATCATCGAAAATCGGATCAGGCCCATCCTGTCCAGGCATATTGCCCCACAGCAGTTTGCTTTCTTGGAAGACAGACAGATCCATGAAGCCATTGGATATGCCCAGGAAGCAATCCACTCCATCTGGACCAAGCGCCTCAAGTGCATTCTCCTCAAGATCGACCTTTCAAAGGCATTTGATCGTGTTAGTTGGCTCTTTATCAAGATGATCCTTATTCACTTGGGGTTTCCCCTCCCCCTCATCAATTGGATTATGGCCTGCATTACATCCCCTACATATAGCATTCTTATTAATGGTGCTGCCTCCCACTTCTTCCACTCCGAAAGAGGTCTTCGCCAGGGCTGCCCTCTGTCACCTCTCCTTTTTCTCCTGGTGATGGAAGCCCTGGGTCGATTAATTATCTCAGCAAGAAGGGATGGATCCATCAGGGGCCTAAAAATCTCTGATGAGTGTTTTCTTACTCATCTATTGTTCGTAGATGATGTGCTTATCATGCTAGATGGCAGCATTCAGGATACCTCCACCTTCAACAGGATATTAAAGCTATTTGCTCATGCTACAGGGATGGAGGTTAATCGGACAAAATCTTCTATCACATTGGTTGGTACCTCTGTAAATGAATCATATTCTGCAAGCCAAGCTTTTCTTTTTACCACACAACCTCTGGACAGGGGGCTTAAATACCTGGGATACTGGCTAAAACCTACCTCCCAGAAGATTGCGGACTGGGTTTGGTTGGTTGCAAAAGTTGAGAAAAGGATCACATGCTGGAGCTTTAGATATCTATCCAGGGCTGGTAGACTAACCTTGATAAAATCCGTGTTGGAAGCAACACCGGTTTTTTGGATGGCGCTTGCTCGAATACCCCGAAATATCTTATCAAAGCTACAGTGACTATGTAACAGATATCTATGGGCTGGTAAACAAGATAAGCGCACCTTCACTTGGGTTGGATGGAATTTGATTGCCCTTCCCAAAAAATGGGGTGGCTGGGGTTTAAAGGATCTCCCCACCTTCACTTGTGCTCTGGCAACAAAGATGGGCTGGGCACTGATGACATCTCACAGCTTATGGACCTCCATTGTCTACCACAAATACATATGGCCCCTAAACTCTATGGATTGGCTCAGACAGCCAACTTGGAACAAAGTGGGAATATCCTCTATCTGGAAGGCCTTGCTACATGCTCTGCCGCTCATAAGGAACAACATAGTATGGAGAATCAAAAGCGGTGACAGAGCACGAGTTGGTCTTGACCCTTGGAGTGGCAGTGGTGGGAGACATCTGCTCTCGCTAGCCCTGGTGGAATACCTTTCAGCACATGGCATCAAGGTAATCGCACAGATAGCGAACCAGGAACGATCTGACATATTTCACCAGGCTTGGAAGTCCGCCATCCATCTAAACCTTCCGCTGAGATGGCACACTACTTGGCAAGAATATTATGCTGCCCTGATGGAGTCCCATATCAGAATAACTGATGGCCCGGATGAACTGATATGGTTTCAGGCGGATAGTGGGATTTACACTCCAAAGGAAGGATACACTCAACTTATCATTCAGAAGAAGCCCGAAGTATTAGACAGTTGGTGGCAGAATATATGGAAACTCTCAGCCTCACCTCGGTCAAAGCTCTTTACCTGGTGCGTCCTCCGGAACAGGGTACCCACGGGAGATTTCCTTATGCGCCGAGCACTGCATGGTCCGACGAGATGCGCACTTTGTAAAGCGGATTCCAAATCCACTGCGCACTTATTCCTGCATTGTAATTTTGTACAGCACGTATGGAACAATATTAAACCTTTCATTCTCTACAACGGGGATTGGAGTGGTCCTGATCCAATCAGCGCTTGGATTGATTAGGACAGAAGGCACAAGGGCTCGAAGGCGGAAGACCTTCCCATTATAGTAAACTGGTACATTTGGAAAGTTAGAAATAGCCTGATCTTTGATGACAAGGTCCCTCAGTGGCCTCTTATTGAAGTTGGCATTATCTCGGCTTTCAAAGAGCTACCAGACCCGCCCCCGCCAAAAGCCCGTCGTCCAAATCCTCCTCCTAACATAGAGCAGGGTACCCCATGGGCATATTTTGATGGAGCTGCAAACGCTCAAAGCTGCGAGGGGGGCTTCATTCTGCACCTAAACACAAATCACTCCTACCATATCAAAGCTGGCCTGGGGGCAGGAACAAAAAATTTTGCTGAGCTTATTTCTTTGCATCATCTTCTTCATTTCGCTTTAAGTCATCATTGCACAAGCATCAACATATATGGGGACTCTCAGATTATTACAAATTGGTTCAATGAGATATCTACATGTCACTTGCACACTCTCGGAGTCATATTTGATGAATTTCGGCAGCTCAAAGAGGCATTTAACCATATCACTGTTGCACACATTTACAGGGAACATAATATGGAGGCTGACAAACTGTCCAAGGAGGCCGCGATGATGGAACGTGGATTATGGGAGATCATCGAAATTTTGGATCAGCAAGAACGAAAATTCTACCATCATCCTTATATAGACCCAGGATATCCTACAGCGGGTCTACCCTCCACTTAACATACTGAAATGGCAGCAGCACTACAGATGACAGTTTTTTTATGTAAAGTCTTTTTTGAAACAGACTGGAGGTTGCTGAAAGGCAACAAATCTTTTAACAGACAAAACAGAATTACTCCGTTTTTTTAAACAGACAAATTAACAATGTAACTTTTTGTAAAATGTACAGATCCACAGCGATCATGGCATATGCGATAAGCATCTACATATGTAATTTTTTCATATTAATGAAAACTTTACGGATTTTTCCAGGGGAAAAAACAGAGAATGTATGTTGTTGCAGGAGCTTCTAAGTTGCAGGGAGAACTCATCTCATTTGCTTCATCCAAGCCTTATCCATGCATGTTTCCAAAGTCCACTAAACCCTAAATCTGAATTATTGTTTTGTAAGCAAAATTGCCATTTCCATTGAACAAATCCAACCATCTTAAAGCATTTAATTGAACCTTGGATAATGTTCACCTCCTCCACGTCGTATTCGCCCATCATATACCTTTCCCACACTTCATTTCACCTTTCCTACCATCTCCTAAGCTTTCAGCCTATTTCTTGTAGTAAAACAGGGTATCTTGTAGTAGTACTACAGGAAACCCTATAGCAACTTGTTTTGAGCCCAAATTTAGCGAAATTGTCATTTAAGCTTGGATTAGGCCTCCACTTGGCTTTCATACCCTTAAGACCAGTCTAGACCTCTTCCTCTATACCTGTCTCCCCTGCCAAATAATACGTAAAGATTAGCATTCGCATCAATAAAATGAAAACATCAAAAAAAAGGATTTTTCTACAACTTATAAATTAGCACATGCATGCAGCGGTTATAATACTCCCTAGATCAGATTCCATGCTCAATTAGTATAGATCATCACATGTTAAAAATAAGGATAAGATAGGTTTCTTTTGCAAGCAAAAGGTGTCAATGAGTAGCTAAAGGATTTCATGTCACTTTACAAGTATCTTCCAATTCTATCTTTCATTCCTTAAAGTAGGCAACATTCGTTTTCTTGCATTAAGGATAATTTTCCCTTCTCCATTTGGTAGTCAGACTTATTCTAGTCAATAGAAGACTGGTTTGCGAAACTCTAGTGATCTATCGCCCCAATTGCAAAGTGACAAATAGTAAACCATTACATCTATTTATGTATACAACACTGTCACCTCCAAGTTTGTACGAACCCCGGGTTGATGAAGTGAAGTTGGTAGCCCGAGGAGTTGCAGCATTCTTGCTGCAATTCTGGCGCTCATCACTCTAACTTAGAGAAGTGTGTATAAGGACTTTTTCTCAAGTCTAAGAGATGAAATAACTCCCAACGAATCATAAGTCCAGCGAAAACTTAATTTAAATTTCATTTGACTTAACAAGTTTTCCACCTCCTTATCAGCTACTCTGGTACTTACAATGAATGGACCAACTTGATCTTTCAGCTTGAATTGAACTTTTTTCTTTCTGGATACAAAGTGAATTTCATTCATATTCATACTCTATCTTATGAATTCTAAAGCAAAAATCCTCATAAGAACAAAAACTAGTAACTTATAAGGTTGGAATTCACAACCATAAACTTTGATCTCTATAAAATTCTAATGTAAATACCAGTCTCCCACTTTTGACTGTTAACTCAAATGCAAAATTCTTTTAATTTATGTTGATATCCTTAGGACTGCATCAATGTTGAGAAGACATAATGATAAATAAAAACACTGGTCTACAAAGTCATTATATGAATAATCTTCTGAGTTCCTCCTAACCAGTGAAGTCCAATGGATGATAGATTGTGCCCTTCCTTGTGAGTCTAGCTTTTGAAGTGGCATTTTGAATCTTTCGTACTAATGATATAAAAATAAATACATTAATATAGACTAATGTTTAAAAGCTCTTTCTGCACTGAATTTCAAGAATTGTTCATGAATGATATCTAAAATAAACTAGCCAAAGTTGAAAGAACACATGGCTTTTTCCCAGATGAGAAAACTAATAAGAACCCTAAGATGACTTCATCAACCCATTCATCACTCTGATAGCCTAAAAGACAACAAGCCATAGAAATTACTTGTCTGGGCATTTTTGGAAATATTGTTGAAGTATGTCATGTCTTATGACGAGGTAATTTGGAACCTTTGAGCATAAAAGACTCAAAGATACTTGCTCGTTGTTGAAAGGTAAGTTTTTGATAGATTTCCATTATCGAATCAAATGAAAAAGTGTGAAGGGAGTTTGAAGGATTAATCTGCAAAGCCTGAGAGATAGATTATAGGGTTATGGAGAACAAGGATTCAACATTTTGAGCTATTGTTGCTCTTTGGCTAGGCAAATAATGGTTTTCACACCAAGAAACAAATTTGGGATATTGATGGGTTTGAGGAAAAACAAATTGGGGTAACATGGATTCCCAAAAGTTGAATTAATCAATAATATCTTCAATTTTTTGAAAACCTATTTGTGCAATTCATAAGAGTCAAATTCACATTTGGTTTCTGCGATTTTAAAATCAATATCTACCAGAGGGAATTTGTCTAAATTCGGAATCAGGGGAAGCATTGGTTTTCAACAAATATATTAGTTTTTCCCTTTTGACAACTCATTCTGAATTAAGAGGAGAACAAAAAATTACAAATACCCAGTGATTTGATAGCCACTTGATGTAGTCAAGTGCAAAATTCAGAAATATTGTCACTAGGTACCTATGCAAACACTGTTAGAACGAAGGAACGAGATAAGTTTGATGGAGGATAATTTAGTTTAGAAAATGCTTTTGGATAGTCGTTAATGAAATTAATGGTTGCCGCAACAAGAAATAGCTATCGGAACGTTGGTGATGATGAATTTAATGATTTAACAGTTAAATAATTTAAATTATCAAAGAAAATGGCAATAGTTAATTTGGTGGTTATTTAGCAGAAGGGATAAAATGGCGGGGGTGATATCGGAGGTAGTAGTTGAGCGGAAGGTGGTTTGCGGAGGGGGGTTGTGACAGTAAGTTGTTTTTGTGAGGGGAGTCCCGTAATGAGTGAGCGTGTGACATGTAACTTCGGGTGGTTTTCATAAAACAACATTGCGGACACTACCCCCGCCCTCCCATTCATTAAATGTCAGGAGTGCAAGGCGTTCTGCAATCTATCTTTAATTGTTGATTGAAGAGGAGGTAATCAATGTTGTTGAAACTTGCACAAAGGATATGTGCTAGCGGCCTTATTTAAAATATCCACTAAATAGAATTTTATTTGCTTTGAAAGTTTAATTAAAGCGTCGTTTATAAAAATTTGCTAAACTTTATTTCAAAGTGCAAAATATATATACAAATACAAATACAAACCCAGGAACCATGTCACAGAGATTAAACAACCAACAGAATGATGTTCAAGCTTCTTACTTCAGACTTCGCTCTAATACCACGTTGAAAAATCGGAAGGCTTCCAATAATTATTAGATTTCTCTTTCGTTGATAATTATTTGCGAATTATGTTGGCCTTTTAAATTAATTATATTCTTCTTCATCAAATAATTATCAAATGCAAAACAAAGATCCTAGAAACAAAAGAACATCTAATATAGGCTCTCAGACAAGGAAAATCCCCTCTCCTAGGGGAAAACGCAGTCAAAATTTCTACTTATAAATCAAATAAAAGTGAGACATCCAAAACCCATCCGCAAAAGAATTTCCACCTCTAAATGCTAAGTCAAACCTTCCATTCTGCTCAACAAATTCATCATCAAGATATCAGCGACAAGAAAAGTACCAAAGCATAACTTTTACATATACCATTTCAAAAAGAAACGCTTCGTCCTTCCACTTCATCTCTCCTTTCTTTGTGAAATTTCAAACCAAAAACACATCCAAGTGTGTGTCCAAATGAGCTCATTTCATCATCTATTTATATTGTACAAAGGGATCCGAACAAACATGTCCATTGGGACAAGGTCGACTTGTCACAAAGGTTGTCTAGCATCTAAAGGGATTTTTGACCCAAAATTACATAATAATAATAAAAAAACCATTTCGTTTTCTTTTCAAGAGGTCCAAATAAGACCTCCTTGACTCAACAAAAACTAGAAGCATGAAACTTATGCTTTGAAAAAAAAAAAATATTTTTTCTTCTTGTGTTTTTTACATAAAATACATAATGGTACAATTATGAAGACCGAAAGTAGTTGCATCTTTCAAAAAATATTTGACCTTTTAAAGGGTAGTCGTTATAGTATAATATTATAGGAAAGTAATCAAATAAAAATTTTCAATTCGTGCTACCTAAGCATCTAATAGATCACCTCTAATTTTCCATGGTGTAGGAAACTAAAAATCAAGACATGCTTCTCTTGAACAATACTCATTTCAGAAGAAAAGAAGACTATAATAAACAAAAAAAATTCAAAGAAATCTAGAGCATTTATCAATGAAAACATGCCAGTGATTTTTTAGTTAAGAACAAATTGGCATGGGCAATAACATTGACAAAAAGTCTTAAGACGACTCAAACATAATCATATAAATATGATGGAAGAAAGCACCCATGATAAATTAAGTGCATTAGACAAACTAATGCTTCTATGATGGGTCAACAAAGCTTGTAAAGCCTAGGCACCAAGCAAAATAACTAGAATTCACAAGTCTCACACTAAACAAAATTACCAATTTACTGAGAATTGTAACCTCAAAATGATAACTTTAGCCGAAAAAACCCTATTTTTTAGGGGTGACATGAAAAAACACCTTGAAAATGAAAGTGTTTTTTTTTTGTAGGGAAGCACGTAGGGGGGATTTGAACCAGTGACCTATCGCAAGGAGTGCCTTAATAGTGCATCTATTCACCGTCAATCCAAAGCCCCGTGGGCCTTTGAAAATGAAAGTGTTGATGGTACATCAACTATTCTTTTTTTTAAGTCGGGATAAAATTCCAAGTTTTTTTAGCAATGCCATTAAAAAGCCAAAAAAAATTATGAAATAAACCTGATTAAAAAAACACAAAAACAAAGTGTGTTGATGTTGCATCAATATTATTTTTTTCATGTCAAAATTCCAATGTTTTTTAACGATTACATCAAAAATTAAAAATTAAATTTTTTGTGCAATAAACATGAAAAAAACTTTGAAATTTTGAAGTGTTGAAATTTCGCCTTTTTTAAGCAATGGGATTAGAATGAAAATATCACGACTTCAAAAAAACATTAACATTCCAATAGTTTTTGATGATAGCATTAATGATAAAATATTGTAACTCCAAAAAGCATAAAAATTTCAACAATTTTCACCTATGGTGTTAAGCATAAATATTATGAGTCCAAAAAACCTTAAAATTTTGACATTTTTCAAAGCATTACGTTAAATATAAAATATCATTACTCTGAAAAACATTAAAATTTCAACATTTTTAGCCCATGGAATTAAAACAAAATATCATGGCTATAAAAAAACCTTAAATTTTCAACATTCAAAAACAAAATATTATGATTAAAAACAACCTTAAAAAATGGATACCTAAAACAAAGTGTCATTATACTAGAAGTATTTTTTTATTATAAATGTTAAGAACATAACACTTTTAAATTTTTAGTCTAAGGCAACTTGACACATTACAACAAAAACCTAAAATCAACCATCAAATTGACACGCAGTGGGGGTGAACTTGACCCATTACAATGAAAACTTAAAAACCAACCATTTGACACAAAGTGGAGGTAGAGACTTGATCCGCTGTAATGAAAACTTTAAAATCAACTATCAAATTAACACATTGCGTAGTCATGTTGTTAGTGAAGCATTGACACGACCTTTACAACACAAAATAGGGCTAAAACAAATAAATAATTACAATATGAAAATTCAATTAAAAAAAATAGTTACAATGGTAAAGGGGTCACATGTTGTGGCGCCGCCCAAGCAAGCAGGGGGTCTATTCGACCCCCACAATGTAATCTGTTTTTCTAAATATTTTTTTTTTTTCTTTTGTTTAGAGTTTTTCTAATTTTGTCTTTTAAGGTTTTTTTTATTTTTTGTGTTTTATTTTTTATTTCTTAAATTATTTTTTTCCAATTTCTTTCAATGTTTTTAATAACTTTTTAATTTTGTTTTAATGTGTTGGTTTTTTTTTAATATTTTTTTAATGGTTTTTTATTCTCCCTTTTGTTAAATTTCGATTGAGCTAAATTTAAAATGTTTAAATTATTTTTTACCTTTTTTGTTAAAGCTTGTGCGGTTTTTTTCCCAATATTGTGTATTTTTTTTTTCATTTTTTCTTTTTTTTAACAATTTATTTCTATTTGTATTATTTTGAATGTTTTTTTGTTGAAGTTGTTTTAAATTTTTAAGCATTTTTTAAAACTTAAAAATTTGATTGTGAATTTTTTGACAATTATCTTATGTGTATGAAGTGTTAATTAACAATATATAGGAATATAAAATTCCAACCTTCAAAATATTGATTTCAATTTTTAACTATAGGAGGGAATAAAAAAAAAAAAAAAAAAAAAAAAAAAAAAAAAAATGGTTAAAAAACATTGCAAAAAAATAATGAAAAACACTTCCAAAACAAACATCTTACGTAAAGAAGGAAATCATCATGTTGTGGGTGTAATGGTAATCATTTTTATATGCATTACAATAACCATTCTTGCTTTGATCAAACTGTACCACAAAGCCATGTAACATAAGGGAAAATTTAATTATTTGATAACAAAAAAGGAGTACTTTCTTTCAATTAAGAAAAGTCAGTTGATTGTGTGCAAATCAATCTTTGAGTGACTCAAGTTGCTTATGGAAATATTTTAAGGTACCATGAAGCAAAGGTAAGATATCAAGGTTGACGAGGTGTCATGGGAAACTTCAAAGAACACAACTAGAATAGCTAAGGTTGGCATAAATCCAATTAATATCAGATAATTATTAATTGGGACATGTTTGGAAGTGCATCTAGATCAATATATATAGAGGTTTGAGATAGCGCCCTATATCCTAAATGATTGGGATTTAGCAATGGCAAAGAAGGAAATCATGCAAGGTGACAAACAATAATGTCGTAAAGTAATAAGTGTTAAGTTCCAACCCCTACGATTTCAAGATTACATAAGAAAATTGTAAGAATAATTTTGCAAGGTTGGATGTAGATATGGTTAATGAGAAGGTAAATCCCAACAAGAGATGGTGGATTTAAATTTCAACAAACACCCATATCTGATAATAGATACATTGCTAAATTAAATTAACAAAAGTTAACCACAAAATAAACTTACATTACAAGGCATATTGTTTCAAGGCTAGCTAACCCGGATATATTTAACAAATTCAAAGTTTGACAAACTAATTAGAACAATAGCATAAGGATTGGTTAGACCATATACATGCACTAAAATAGCGATTGAGGTAGCAAGCCCCGACAACAAACACAATGAAAAAGATCAAATACCAAAATACTTATGGAATAGATAGCCAGCTAGTAACATTTGAACAATCAATAATCAAATAGAACAATACATACAAACTTGAATAAGCCATCCCCAATAAGAATCAAGAATGGATGAATTATTGTGATCAATAGATCCAAGGTTGGGCATGTTAAAGAATGTAACTAGATTTGATCTTCATAAATGTATTCGAGTCATTATGTAATGTACTTGTCAAAAGAATAAAGAATATATTTTTATTATTGTATCAATGACTTATTAAAGCATGGGTTTCATGCTTAGGTCATCATTATATTAGAAGTCCCCATTGTGGAGTCCTAAGATTAATATTGAGTTAATAGAGTCATTGTACATTTAAAGAGACCCTTCTTGGGCTTTGGAATCATGTAAAAAGGTTTATTATTGAGTCAAATATGATTTATGCAACCTCTGCACCAAGTATGCCTATAGGAGATCAAGTCGGCCTAAGGGACACCAATTCGACCTAACATGGAGCCTATAAATAAGGAGATTGAATTCATTTGGAGCATCTCATCTCAAACAAGTTTGATATCTCTAATGACGCTGGAAAAAGTAAGAAGTGGGTCAAGGAAGTCAAAAGGAGGGTGGAGTTGGGTCAAGGCTAAGGAGAAGGAAGAAATCGAAGTTTTGGTGCTACTATCTCTCTTTCGTGCCCTAGTTTGGGAGATGTAAGTCTTCCAAGTATTGTGATTGCCAATTGTTGCCTGATGTCATAAGTGGTTACATAGTCAAAGTTGTTGGGGTGGAAGTATTGCTGCAAAGGGGTCGAAGACCTGAAAGGGCTAACTTGGTGTGGAGGGAAAGCTTGGTCTATGTCTAGGTTGAAGAGTCTCAAAGAAAACTATTGAAGGAATAGAATTTTTTACTGGGTTTTCCCCTCCAGGGGGGGGTTTTGCCCTGACATAGTGCCTACATCTTGTGTCTTGTGTTTTGTGATCTTCATACAAACACAATATGGTAATTGCTCGATGAAAGATAAGATAATAAAGTAAAAGAAGCCAACATAACCCACAAGTAATTATCAAGAAAGAGGAATCAAACCCTAATCTACTTACATTGATTACTCAACAAGGCAAGGAAACCACATCAACATTCCTCAAGTAGAAAGAGCCCAAATCAATTTTGGATAAATTCAATGGAAATGCTAATCATGATTACACAAAGAAATAAAAGGTAAAAGCAACATGCAAAGTTAAAAACTCTGAAAATATTCAATGAAGCTTACTTTCCCCCATAAATGCATGGACCATAGTGATAACAGTAAGCAAGAAACTGCACCAAAAGGAGATAAGACTAAGCATAAGAAATAGGGTTCACTCTCTTATGCAAAAAGGAATATAGAAATGGCAATGCAAATTTTATTTCCTGAATGGAGCTCCATGAAGTTAACAAAATTTGTGTCCATGGAGAAAATGCATCAGTTAATGTAGATGGAGATGGAGATGTTTTAAATGAAAAAGATACTTTGAAATTCACATCATTATGAATCTAAATAGTTACAAATGATGTAGACACTGAATAATAACAATAAAATGACTAAGATATCAAATCCTTCTCAAGTAGATTCAGAAGGATCATTGTCAATCTATTTTCTGCAATTTTCTTATAGCAACACAATTTGTAGATGATAAAAATTATGTTTAAATATTCATGTGAGAAGAATTCGATCATTTTAAATATAGTTTCCTCAGTTTGTTGAGAATATATATAAAAAATTAAATGAGAAATTTATATTGAAATCAATGCATGTACATATAAATCATTTCTTGAGAAAGGGAAAAAAAAAAAAAAAAACATATAAATCATGAAAAAATTATATTGAAATCAATGCATTTCAATTCATAACGCATCAATTTCAATGTACACGTCAATTTCAATTACTATTTAATTTCTATTTTTTTCAACAAACACTTCCATTTTCAATTTCTATATCTATTTTCATTTCTATGTCAATTTCAATTTCTACGTGAATTTGTGTCAATTTCTACGTGAATTTGTGTCAATTTCAATTTCTATGCAAATTTGTGTCATTTTCCACTTCAAATTCTCTTTCTATTCAATTTCTAATGCATTGATTTTAGGGTACATGTCATTTTCTAAATGTTTTTATCTAGAAATTATGAAAAACATACATTAAAATAAAAGCGCTGATTTCAATGTACATGTCAATTTCAATCTGTTCAAATTCTAATGCATTGATTTCAATGTTCATATCAACTTCCAAATGCATTGATCTAGAAATGATGAAAAATGTACGCTGAAATCAACGCGGGTACACTGGAATCAATTTTTATTTGAATTAGAAAGATTTGTTGGTTTGCATGTCTATATCTGCTTTTTGGTTGTCAAAGAGATGATATTTCACACATTAATATAGTAATCGATACTCATGGGGTTTTGATAGAATGGTGCTTGCAAAAAGTTTTCATCTTCCTTTTCACCCTCTATGTATTGTTTGTGATGTTATTCTTCTGACTAAAAAAAGTTTGTCTTTCTTTTCACCCTCTCTATGTATCGATTGGAGTGTTATTATTTTGAATAGCCAAGTAATCATGTTGGAAGGTTATATTCAGAAGACAATGGCATTTTTCAACTTCTAATTCCTTTTGATGGGATTTAAACTCCATTGGATGCTTTGCAAACATAGAAGTTACTTAGTCTTCTTGATAGTACTCTATCAATACATGTGCTCTCAAAATGAATGCATTGATTTCAGTGTACATGTTAATTTCTAAATCTTTTGATCTAGAAATGGTGTAAAATGTAAACTGAAATCAAGCTTTATTAGAATTATAACAATTTTTTAGCTTGAACATCTACGTCTATGTTTTGACTGTCAAAGAGACAAATGATATTTTCATATGTTAATAGATTAACTATTATTTATGGGCTTCGATAGGATTGTGACTGCAAAATGGTGTTCACCTTCCTTTTCACTTCGTCTAGGTGTTTATCACAGTAATGTTAAATTGTGAAGCCATGAGAACCTTGTTGTTAGATTATGTTCAAAAGATAGTAGCATTTTTCTTATTAAGATTCCTCTTGTCTAGATTCAAACTCCAATGGTCTACGTACACAAATGTCACTTACTCTTCCTCGAAGTACTTTATCAATGCATGTCCACTAAATAAATGCATTGATTTCAGAGTACATGTCAACTTTTATTTCTATAAAAACATGGCTATCTTCTTAATATGATGTTGTTCCAAGATATTGACTTTCATATTTAAATGTAAACCTAGTTATTCTCATTTACTTCAACAATTATTTCAATATCTCAACATCTTCATTGACATCCAATTACAGTGTTCTATATTCAGCATGTAAACCTTGTTTTTTGCATATGGTTTGTTTTCTTGCTCTGTTTATGTAATCCATTCTTCAATAAAGCCTAAAATTATTTCTTTCTAATTTCAATTTCTTCCTTTAAAACTCACATTCTTATACTAAACTCTATATTTACTATACCTTTTATTCATATTCTTATCTTCCATTTCCCTTAACATTATACTTCTAAGTTCACGCCTACAGACATTTATAATCAAAAGCAACCAAGGATGTTAAAATATAGTAAGAAAGGACATAATGGTCATTACATTGGCGGTGCAAGTTATCCTTGTGTTGCACTAACTGGTACTGTTAGTTTCATTATCAAATTCAGATTGTGTTTGTTGTCAAGCAGAGCTGGAGAGAGAATTTGAAACCACATCAGAATGCTGCCCTAATCAGTTCATTGAACATCCATTCCTTTCTAGGCTCTAGCACAGATTTTGTACACTTGAATTTCTAAATAAAAGATAGTAATTTGCTGTATGCAACCTAAAATGGAGGGGATAAAATTTAAATAACAGCCACTTCAAAATCCTCATTTACCAACATTATTTTCATGTGGATTACATACAAACATAAACTGAAATCCATCCCGTACATTCAATTTCCACTGCTACAGGAGACTGTCACAAAATCAACTTTGTCCTTCTGTGTTTTCTGAGAATCTGAACCATTCCAATGATGATATAAAACTATCAAATATGAAACCATTATGTCAAATATGCATGTCCTTACTAACACAAGATGCTCCTACATATCAAAGGTACACACGGTGGCAAGGATAGAAGGCAACTTTTACAGATTTCAAATTGACCTACACTAAATTAAATTTGTGACAGATAATAGGTGATTGGACCCTGGTTTCCTTAGAAACCACTTAAAAAAACCACCTGCTGTCCCCCAGCTTGCCACACATGTGAGTGTACAAACCACTCCAGTGTGAAGCAGAACCAGCCGCTTTAAAACGGTTGGTATCATTTTGGTACCTAATCAATACCAACCACTCCCCAAACCAGATTTAGGTGCCAGATCCATATCTCGAGTTTGCTAACCAGCTGGTTTGACCGGTTACTGGTTCAAACCAGCCGGTTTTTAAAACTATGATCGAGAAAATATCCATGAATTAAATCCAAGTTTAAGAGTAATGAATAGATCCACAAAAAATCAACACATCCTCAATAAAGGACCACTCGTATGAGCATGTTGCTCTAAGAATAGTACCAAACTCAGTCAAGGTCCAACCCAATAAGGACTTTCATAATACTAGTAAAATATCACATGCTTCGAGTCAACAATATTTGAGGTAACTAGTATCTCCCTAAAACAAATAGCATCCTTGATACCTTGTGGTTAAAACAGATTCCTTTGTCACATACATCTAGCCATCACAAACAACTATAAAGTCATTCAATGCCATCAGAATCTATGGCCAGACTTGCAAGGATATGCTAATAAGCTTGTCAGAAAAGTTGCCCAAGATTTGTTATGTGCTAAAGAATTGTTAGAGTAACTCTCATAATGATGTAATAATGTAAAAATGGCTAATGGGGTCAAATATCTACGGCGTTAATATTAGTCACACACACAACTGTTAGGCAGACTTGAGATGACATGTATATTGGGATGCAAAGAATAATAGAAATACATTGGACCATTTGAAATATATATAAAATCATACATTGTATCGAGTATTCTTCATACTAATATAATCTCTTTCTTTTACTGTTGTATAGATTATATATGTGTTACTCTCCATTTTGACGCAATTGTTGTCCACTTCTATAATAATAGATATTACAGTATCCAGATACCCCACAAAATACATGTTGCCTGATCCAGATATCACAAAATAATTGCAGACAAAAGAGTGATATTCGATAAACGCTTATCAGGTTGAATTCAAAATTGAGCAAAATAAAAAATCAATTGAAAAAGAGCAGTAGAATTTATAATTAAATAAAAAATAAAACAACTATATGATTATGAAAAGAAAAGGACAGAGAGGCACTACAAATATCTGGAAGAAGGGCCAACTGAGTTTAGCCTCACTGGTTGGGCAGAGTCATCGTTATCCTCCCTGCATAAGTTCAAGTCTCATAAGTTGGCCTGTTTAAGCTCTGGATTAGAGAAAGCTATGTGGCACTCTTGAGTATATACTATATACTATGGGCTGGCCCAGTACCAGTAACCTCTCTTTTGCCTTTGGGCTGAGAGGGAGGCCAATGTCTTTCCCATGGAGTTCCCCAATGCCCAAAATATCTCTAAGAAGAAAAGACAGAAAGACCACCAATTAAATGAAGCCACAAGGGCAAGACAACTTGAAAGAAAAGGTAAAATCAGATTCTTCACAAGTTAAAATAGCATCGATGAGTTTTATTGCACAGGAACCATGATTATTTGAGGTGGCCCATGGAATTAAAATATGGGACAGCCATGTACTTAGAGCTTGCTCCATTAATAATAACACCTCCTGCAGTTTGCCTAAATTACCTCCAAATATTGCATATATGTCTACAGTGCTAAGCATAGTGCAGATGGGTCAATCGACAAGCACAATGCATGCTAGTCGTGAAGTAAACCACACAAGAGAAGGGAACTTATTATGAATAAACAGCTGCCCCAGTGACTAAAATGGTAACACCACAGATGCAGGCCCTCCAAAAATGACAAGGATGATCCTCCATCCAATGCCACTCGTATTCCAGTGGCAGATTAAACAAATCTTTTTAGTGGTCAATGTTATACCACAAGGGCAAGCCAACTTGAGAGAAAAGGGAAAATCAGATTATTCACCGTTTAGCATTACATTGGTGAGTTTGCACAGGAACCACGATTATTTGAGGTGGCACATGGTACTGAATGCGGGACAAAACCATGCAAATGTGGGACAAAACCATGCAATTAGAGCTTGCTCCATTAATAAATAACAACACCCAGGGGCTGCCTAAACTACCTACAAATATTGCGTATGTGTCTACAGTACTAAGTATAGTGCAGGCCAGTCAATCAACAAGCACAATTCAAGCTAGTATTGAAGTGAACCACACAAGAGAACGGAATTTACTATGAATACAAATCTGCCCGTGATTAAAATGCTAACACCTCAGCTACAGGCCCTCCAAAAAATGACAAGGATGATCCCCCATCCAATGCCAGTCTGATTCTGGTGGCGGCTTAAACAAATCCTTTTAGTGGTCAATGTTATACCTTTTTGTCCTTCAATGGCAATAATTTTTGGAACACTATGCTTGTACGATGAATGCCCAAGTGGCACTGATTTTGCTAGCATTATAGTTTTTAGGAATGATATACTCTTGCCTGTGATGTCCACCCACATGGCCCTTTCTTTTGTAAAAATACTCCCTATGCATATAACTTTTACAGCATTAACAGTCAAGGAATCATTTTTAACAGAAACAAAGGGGTAAAAATCAAGTTGGTTATAGCACCAAGAGCAAAATTAGGGTGGAAAGTGCATCAAAAAGATGTCAAAAGCACTTTCCTATATCATGACTTTGGAAAACCATGTATAAAAACAAAACCACAGGTTTTCAAGATCAGAGTTAAGGCACATCTTTTTCCCAGGTTGACAAAATCATTAAATGGATTAAAACCAGGACCCCATGCTTGGTCCAATAAGATTGACGATCATCTCATAAACAACATATCTAAAAGGAGCACATGAAACCAAAATATGTATTTTAAAATAAACGAAGGGGAATTGCCATTCTGATTGTGTATGTGGATGACCTCATAACTATATAAAGTCTGACTAATCTGATTGTGAAGTGAAGAAATAACCCTCTAGAGCATTTGAGATCACTGAAATGGGAGTGTTGCATCATTTCGGATTTCTAGGAGTTACTCTAGAAAAAGATGAAGCAATTTTAATTTTTCATTTCTAAAACAAAACATGCATAGGAATTGATAAAGAAATTCAAAATCACATTGAAAACCTTCATCGATTCCAGTAGAAATAATGAACAGTGATGAGATGGAGCATGTGAATGAAACACTACTGGCAGCTTGCCAGAGGATTAATTTAACTTACAAACATAAGGGGAAATGAAGGTTAGATTCATGAATGCACCAGACATGGGAAGGTGGCAAAAAGAACCCTCCTGTATGGAATTGAGTTCAAGGAACGGGATAACTGCAAAATGACATGACTCACAAATTCAAACTAATTGGAAGACAAAAAGAACCCTACATCAAGCTACACATTCAAGTCTGGGACCTGGATATACGTGCAATTTCAAAATGAAGCAACTCCAGCAGTGTCACTTTTGTCAACAGAGGCATAATATAATGAAGCAGTAACTACAACTTGTTGAGAACAATTCACACTAATTTGCAGGCAGTAAAGGACAAGGCAACATGGTTATTCTGGAGTGTGCTACAAAGTATAATAAAGGTTAACAAAGGATAAAGTCCTTCAGAACGTGCAAGATCAAGAAATTGGGTCCACATGTTGTGCTACATGAGACGAAATCATGTGCATCTTCACCCAACTTGGTGAATTAGCATATGCTAGAAGTGGTGGAACAGGAACACAAAAGAGAATTGGGGTGGTTACAATGCTCAAAGATTACGAGTTTTTTTCTTTGATGATTCTTGAATAACTAATACAGGATCTTGATGGCCAACCAAAATCAGAGACAGAAGCAACACGCAAGTGATAATATATATGCATAAATCATGCTACCCTCCAAGTTGTGATATATACAAAAAATCAAGCTACCCTCCAAGTTGTAATATATGCAAAAAATCAAGCTACCCTCCAAGTTGTGATATATGCACAAATCAAGCTACCCTCAATTCAATCAAAGAACTGAACTTAGGCAATTCAGTTTCACCATTGAACATTGGCAAATTCAAGGAGTAGACAATGATTAAGACAAGTCAACAGATATTTAGAGTTCACTATATTTAGAACTTTCCTTTTTGTAAGACATATCATACTTCAAATATCGTAGAGGTGAACCTTCTAATGAAGATTCCAACAGAGTATCTAGATTATCCTCATCGGCAGAAGCTTCTTTCTCATGATGATGATGTATGATGAATTCCTTCCATCATGCTAGATGACTTTCTTCAACCATATGCACTACACATTCTTTCAATGAGGTTACCACGGGCTACTTCCTTTATGTGATGATTGCTACATCCGTGTAGACTTCTACTTCAGTTATCCTTTTCAAGTTTCTATAATGAGCTCTTGCTTCAATCGTATGCTTCTCCCATGATGCCATTTCCTACTATGATGCATCCTATCATACTTACAATGCTTCCTACCATGATAGCTATTATTTACAAAACTGAAAAGAACTTAGTGGAGGATATTTATCTCAGTCATAGTAGAGATCTCTTACTTCCTCCTTTGATTTCTTCTTCTCAGATTCTTCCACTTCTTCAATAATGTGGGCTTCTTCCATTCCTCTTTTATTGTCCTCCTTGCGTTTCGGACATCTCTCTTGTAGTGCCCATATTCATGACAACCATAGCATTGGATCTTTGACATCATATTTTTCTTGTTCTTTTTTTGAGGACCAAACCTTCCAAACTTTCCTTTCTTCCGAGCCATGGCAGCGAATGCTTCAACTTCCTCGTTTGATCCTACATCGTTTTTTGCCTTCAATTTGGTTTCTTCAATTTTACACAATGACCAAAGCTCACTGAATGGGGTGGCTTCCTTCTTTCCAAAGATGCTAGATGTGAAGTTGCCTCATTCCTCTAGAAGTGCATCAAGAACTATGGTGGTCATTTCTTTATTGGACATTATTTCTCTTTTAGTTGGTCTCTTATTTCTGATACCTTCATAAAATATGTGGCTATTCCATCTTCCTTTGAGATCTTCATTTTGTACAGCTCATTCCTCAAAGTTATCACTTCTCTTGCACTACTTGTGGAGAACAATTCTACTAACTTGTCATATATTTCTTTTGATGTCTCCAACTTTGATACATAATGTATGAGGTGATCCTTGATGGATTCAATGAGAATCCTTTGAGCCCTTACTTCCCCTTTCATATACTTTGCTAGAGCTTGAGCTTCTTCCTTGCAAAATGAAGTCATTTTAGCAGATTCAGATATATATATATATATATAAAGATACTTACTTGTGAAGATATTCCTTGATGACAATACCTTCAACTCAATGCCTTTTTATGATGATGACTATAGATAATGTCTTCTTGATGAAGATGTCTTCCTTCAAAAGAAATCCTTGGCTCGGAGAAAGGGACATCACCTTGAGCCCTTGATGTTGATGACAACGCCTCTTCTTGCTTTCTTGGATGATAATGTAGATTGTGGTGGCCTTCACAAGGTACTTTAGACGTAGGGTCTTTCTTTGATTGAGTGGATATCAGGTACTTGAGTTCTTCCTTGATGATGATGTGCAAGCTTCTCTACAATGCTTCAAGTGAAAAACCCTTCTTTTGATAAGCTAGGGTTTTGAGGTCTTCTTTGATATTCCTTGTACTCGACCCTTGTGTATCTCTTCTTGATGGTTCAGTTTCCTTTTTAATGTCTTGATCTTTCTTGATACTTCTTTTGATAGTCCTTCTTCAAGCTACCTTTCGTTGTAACCTAGATCGAATACCATGTTGAGAAATCTAGAGGCAACTAGATTAGGTGATTTCCCTTACTTTGATAACTGCTTATGATGTATTTTTACTTAACTTGATTAGCTTCTTCTTTCACTTGAATATTATTAGTATTCTCTTCATCAAACATTTACCAAACCATTAAGAACAATAAGACAAAGAACACAAGATATAGGGGATCAGCCAGGGCCAAAACCTCTCTAACTAAGAGGAAAACTAGCAAGAATTCCTCTCTTCTTTCGATAAGCTAGGGTTTTGACGTCTTCTTTAATATTCCTTGTACTTGACCCTTGGTTATCTCTTCTTGATGGTTCAATTTCCTATTTAATGTCTTGATCCTTCTTGATACTTGTTTTGATAGTCCTTCTTCAAGCTACCTTTCCTTGTAACCTAGCTCAGATACCATGTTGAGAAATCTAGGGCCAACTAGATTAGGTGATTTCTCTTCATTTGATAACTTCTTATGATGTATTTTTACTTAACTTGATTAGCTTCTTCTTTCACTTGATTATTATTAGTATTCTCTTCATCAAACATTTGCCAAACCAGAAAGAACAATAAGACAAAGAACACAAGATATAGGAGATCAGCCAAGGCCAAACCTCTCCAACTGAGATGAAAACCAAGAAGAATTCTTATTTTCTTATAGAATCTTCAATTGTTGAATTCCAAAAACTATGACCAAGACCCTCCAAGACCAAGTCAAACCTTTCTTCCTTGACAAGCTTTCCTTTCAACACCTTCTGCAATTTCGAAGTCCCAGCAGATTCTTCCGCAACTTCGACCTGCCCAGCAAATTCTTCTGCAACTTCGACCTACCTAGCAAATTCTTCTTCAACTTTGAGCTACCCAGCAATTTCTTCTGGAATTTCGACCCAACGATTTCTTCCTAGCACTTCGATTTGCCCAGCAACACTTAAACTTGCCCAGCAACACTTTGACTTGCCCCAGCAAGTTTTCAACACTTCAACTTAACCAATAGCTTTCCATCACTTTGATTTGCCCAGCAACCATAGAAACCCTAGCACGAGAGAGAGAGAGAGACCCAAAGCTTTGATCTTGCTCTTCTCCTCATTTCTCGCCCTTTTCCATCTACTTTCTTGAGGAGATCGAACTTGATTGAGAATGTGTCTAAAGGAGGTCAAGTTCCTTCTTATTTATAGGCTTTTAAGGAGTACGAATTGTTATCCTTAGGCCAATTTGTCCCTTCATGTAGGCCAACTTAATCATTGCACCATGACGAGGTCTTGGAGGGTCTTTTGACTTTCTTTTGACTCAAATAGATTTTCGTTATAATATGTAACATGCCCAAAAGGGTCTTTCATACATGACAATGGCTCAATTGACTTGTAGACTCAATAACAAGCCCTAGAAGCACTCAATAGGTGCTTAGCCTAAAAATAAATTTCCCTTGAGCATGAAACCCATGCCTCAAGAAACACAATAATAAATTTACTTTTATCTTTTCATTAAATACATAAAATCATTACATATGTCATTATGAAGACCGAACCTAGTTACATATTTCAACACTTAGATAGTTGGTTTTAGGATAATTTATCATGGTATGAGAGCAACTGCTCCAAAAGAAAAGAAAATCTATTGTTTTCCAAGTTACTTTAGCAAGCTTCAAAGAAAAATCTCAGGACATCCATGTCAATAACCAGTGTGAAAGTTAAGGATTGACTTGATGAGGTTTTGAATTTCTTGCCACAGAAATCAAGAATCTCAGTGACCTTGAAGAAGCAAGACTTGTGAGAAATCGTGTCCAACTCTCCTCCAGCTCTAATGCATACCTCAAGGAGCACACAAACACCAGTAGTAGTAGACACTGCAGTGCAAGCAAAGTGGGACAAGGACACGGAGGCGCAAAGGGTAATCCTTGAAGCTATAAAGGATCATCTGATTCCGCATGTTGCAAAAAAGATTGGATCTAAGGAGATGTTTGATGCCCCAATATTGCATTTTCAAAGTCATAACGTGAGTAAGAAAATGATTCTCAAAACTAAGCTCAAAGAGTGCAGAGTGTACCCTTCCAATAATGTGACCAGCTACCTTATGAGTATCACACAGATCTGGACCAGCTTGTAGCTATAGTGAAGTTGTATTGGATGCAGAGCTAGTGAATGTTGCTCGAAATGGGCTTACCAAGGCTTGGGAACCATTCATCATCGGCCTTTATGCCCAGGAGCATCTTCCCAAGTGAGAGAGACTTTGGGATCACTGCATCCAAGAAGAGATCCATAATGAGTCCAATACTAGCAAGCAGGGAGGAGTAGCAAATTAAAACTTAACCTTTGTCAACAAGACAAAAAAGACCAAAGTGAAAGTTTCCATCAATAAAGGTAACAATCAAGGAGAGGGATAGAAATTCGAGCAAAAGAGAGATATGAGCAAAAGATCAAATGTTATATCTGCCATATGAGTGGCCACTTTTCTCCTCGGAGTCCACAGAGAAAGAATGGCAACAAGAAGTCATAGGCAGTTGCAATGACAGCAGAGAGACACAATTGAGCGAGTTTGCTCCCATGTTCGAGAGTGACTTTTCACTCGTGTCTTACCTTTCCACTAGCACTATCACTAGAAGTGCCTAGTACTTGGACACTGGCGGCTCCCGCTGCATGACAAAGGCTAGAGAGTTATTCACTAGTTTTGCAGAGGATGACACAAGGATTGATATTGAGCTTGGCAATGATGCCAAGTATGCAATGAGGGGGCAGGGGAAAGTTAAGTTCCAACTTGACTGAGGAGGGTCCTTCGATGCGCAAGAGGTACTCTATGTACTGGCCTAAAGAACCTTTTGTCCATCTATGTCATGGAAGACAAAGGTTATGAGGCTAACGTTCCGAGGGGCAAGTGTTCATCTGCCCAAAGGGAACCAGTCCAAAGACTGCAGTCAGGATTGGAGTCTAAGAGGGGAACCTATATAGACTTTAAGGTCAACCTGATTGAGCACTGGTGCACACCAATGAGAGCATGTGTGAGCATTGGTATAAGAGGATGGGGCATCTTTATCTAGAGCTCCACCATTAATGAGATAGATGGTCACTGGGCTTCCAAACTTTTGTCTGGATCAACATGGGGTGTGCAAAGTGTGTGCACTAGGCAAGAATGTCGAAGCATCTTTACCTAGTAGCAAGTCTTAATCCAAAGGCATTTTGGATCTAATCCATTCTAATTTAGCAAAGCCTATGTCAAAGTCTTCAACGATGAGCACATCTTACTATGTCACCTTCATTGATGACTTTTCTAGGAAGACCTGGATCTCCATGAAGACCAAGGGTGAGGTCTTCAATCATTTCACAGATTTCAAATCTCAGGTGGAGAACATGATAGGAAGGAAGATGACGGTGCAAAGGATAGACAACAGGGGTGCATACACCTCTAATGAGTTTATTGATTTTTGAAAGGAGGAAGGGATCAAGAGGGAGAAGATAGTGGCCTGCAACCTGCAACAAAATGGGGTTGCAGTGAAGGTCGTGATCCATGATAAGTTTATCAATGTTTCTATGGGCCAAGACATACAATAGAGTTGTGTATTTGCAGAATAGGAGCCCACACCAGATTCAGGAGGATAAGACACCGAAGGAAACATTCATAAGCAAGAAGTCTAGGATAGGACATCTCAGTATATTTCGTTGTCCAACCTACATCCAAATACCTATGGAAAAGAGGACAAAGTTGTGGCCCTCGTGCCAAAGGTGCATCCTCATGAGATACAATGAGGATTCGAAGGCTTATAGAGTCTTCCTAATAGATCAGCAAAAGACAATGGTGAACTAAGATGTCAAGTTCAACGAGAACTTGGCATTTAGGAAATATGAGGACTTACCAACAGTTGCAAAAGGGGCCTCAGGGGGAGTAACCAAAGTAGGAGCTAAAAGCAAAGACTTCAATAGCAGACATAAACAGCCTTCAATGCAGGAGGAGCAATTAGCTCCTTCAACATCAATCACGAGGCCCATGTGGGTAGAACATACCTTGTGGGATGCTCAGGAGTATGTCGATCATCCTAGGACCACTTTCATGGAGAGCAAACGTCCGCAAAAGTTTCCGATATATATGGTTTTGATTATTAGCATCATACCCTCGGAGCCTTCCAACTTTTGAGGAAGCAACCAACCAGCAAGTGTGCAAAGATGCCATGGTCGAGAAGCACAACTCCATCATGAAGAATGATCTCTGGGAGATAGTGTCAAGACCAAAGGGGAAGCCAATCGTGACTTCCAAGTGGCTTTACAACGTAAAGCATGTAGTAGATTGTAGTGTGGAGAAATACAAGGGCAAATTTGTGGCTCGTGGGTTCTCTCAAAAAGAGGGAGTAGGCTACGAGGAGACTTTTGCTCTCGTAGCCAAATACTCCACTATTCAAGCAATTCTTTCAATAGCTTATAAGATGGGATGGAGCATCCACCAAATCCTTGTGAAGACTACCTTCCTTAATAACATCATTGAGGAAGAATTCTACATCGAGCAGCCACAGAGATTTGAGGTCCATGATAGAGAGACACATGTTTGCAAGCTTAAAAAAGACCTGTATGGACTCAAACAAGCACCCAAGGCCTAGTATGCGAAGATTGACAGTGATCTGCAGGGCATAGGCTTCACCAAGAGTGAGGCGGATCCCAACCTATACTTTTGTTAGTTGGATCTGAGCCCCTCATTTTGGAGTTCTCATTCTGACAAGTGCAAAGAGATTGATTACAAGTTGCAAGTCAAATCTAGCGTCAAAAATTGAGATGAAGGATATCAAGTCGATACATCATTTTTTGGGGCTTGAGGTTTGGTAGTTATCGAGTAAGATCTTCCTCGAACACGGGAAGTACACTCTAGAGATCTTGAAGAGATTCAGGATGGAGGACAACACATCGATGACCACTCCAATGGTGACCAATATGAAGAAGATTGATTCTTTAGTTTCAAAGTTGGAAGACTCCAAATGGTACAGACAATTGATTGGCTCATTGATGTATCTGCTCAACACTTGACCAGACATCAGCTTTGTTGTTAACACCTTGAGTCAGTTCATGGTGGAACTAAGGGAGGTTCATTAGGTTGCAACAAAGTATGTGCTCAGATATTTGCAAGGCACAGTGGTATATGGATTGCAACACCTTAGTGGAGATGGTGTGAGGTTGTAGGTGTACTCAGATTCAAATTGGGCAGACAATGATACATATCAGAAAAACACCTTTGGGTGTTGCTTTAGTTTGAGGCCAGCAGTCATTTCTTGGTCTAGCAAGCATACCTCAATAGCACTATGTGCAGCTAAGGCAAAGTACATGGTAGCCAGTCTAGCTAGTTGTGAAGCCATTTGGCTTTGCAAGCTACTCACAAGATTGTTTAGTCAAAAGCTTGAGCCAATAGTAATCCACTGCAATAACCAAAGTTGTATCAACCTCTCAGCGAATCTAGTGTTTCATAACAATTTAAAGCACATTCAAATCAAATACCACTTCATCAAAGACAGGGTGTTGCAGTGAGCATTCAATCTCCAATATATTTCTACAGAGGAGCGATTGGCACACCTTTTCAACAAGCACTTGTTGAAGGGAAAGTTTTATGTTTTTTAGGCAAACTTGTGTTGAATTTGTAACTATGGTCAATCTTCATAATGTATATTTGTTCACTTGATATACTTGTATTTATTATTGTAAAGCATATTTCAACTACTAGAGTCAAAATAAAATTTATCTCAAGTCAAAGTCCCATTGCGACTATTTAAAGAAGAAAATTTGAAATTTTGAATTGTAATTTTTGGCTCCAAAAGTTGTCAAGTCCACCCATGCAAATATTGAAGAGAGAATGTGGAGGGCATGTGGCTTTTGGTTCTGGTCATTCGACTTTGAGGGAGGAGACTCCCAGTAGTAGTAGACCACCACAACCTTCTCAAAAAGTAGACATTTCTCGTGGCAAGAGGCCCAAGCATTAGCAATAGATAATAGATTTACTTATCTTTTCTAGTTTCTAGTAGTTTTTATAACTATTAACTCTTTCATATTTATATGATATGTTTTGTAAACAATTTAAGCTTGAAGTTTGAAGTTGGCAATTATAACTCATTGGTAATGAATTATGAATATGATGCTTCATGAAAGTTGAAACATTCCATTTCATGTTAGATATTTTTTGTTATAGTTTGGTTACTTGGTAATGGTTACAAGTACAACTTTAGTGATCAATGACGATAAATGTTATATATTGAATTTTGAAAGCTTGAAACATTAAGATTGATGAATCATGAGACTCAATATGTTGTATGTTACTAACTTGTAGACGTGGTTAATGAAGATTATAACTTCTAGATGATTGATGTTATATGGTTCAATCCATGTTTTTATGCTTTTTATATCTAATTCGTCATTCTAAATGCTTTCGTTGACATATATGCATCAAAATATATAAAAATATATATTATATATAAATTTGCTCCCAATTAGCTCCCACTCCCAACCTTGCCTCAAGAACTCACAAGTCTTTATAAAAACATAGCCTCTCAACTTCCCATGTGTTTGCTTCGAAGCTCATCACAAAAAGCACCGAATTTCTTGTTATTTGATGGAGGATGTATGCCAATATATAGTTGTTCTCATATGTGAAAAGACACACCTTTTGAGTGAGTTGACTTGTCATCCAAGAGAGTTGACTTGGCTTCTTGAGGTAAATTGACCCAAATTACATTGTAAAAAATGTTTTTCCTTTTCTTTACAAGAATTCCAAATAGGACTTTGACTCAATAATTCCTAGAAGCATGAAGAACATGTTTAACTAAAATAATAATAAAAAATGTTTTTCTTCTTTTTACATAGGATACATAATGATACAAGTACAATTATGAAGATTGAACCTAGTTACACTTTTCAACACTCCTTAACTAGGGAGGTATTCATAATTACACAACAAGATACAAGGATACTTTCAAATTGGAATATTCACATAAGAGTTGTTCAGATTGATAAGCCATCATTAAGCATCAATATTATAACCAACATTGTCAATTTGCAACATAACAAGGCCTTGACTAACAAGATCTAACTCTCCACTAGATTAGAGCACAATGTTGGGAGGCATACATTTGGACACCACCGCTACTGCCTCTCAAGGCACATACCCCATCCAGATGTTCACTAGGTATGTCCTTACAAGACTATTCATATCTTGGATTCCCAATCTTCAAAGAATATTGGTCCTCTTCGACTACTTTTATCTTGGATACCCTACCCTATCCTCAAAGAGCGTTGACCCTCAAAACTACTCCTATCTTAGATTCCTAATCCACAAGGGGTAAGCATCCAATCCTTCATTCTCCCTACCAGTGCCTTCATTAGACTTATGGTTGTTAGTCCTGGCCTAGTGCATAACACATGGAAAATGCGATGTCCAACATCACTCCCTCTCAACTAGGGAGAAGATCCTTAGTCCCTCCAATGTTGTTAAAATTGTGATATTATAGCGATTTTATCATTTAATCGTGAGTTTTTCATCAAAACGAGAAAATCGCGTGTAGTACTCGCACTTTTTTTATACGCAATTTTTTCGGTGAAAATCGCTGAGGGTTGGGGCAGTGCGATTTAAAAAGAAAAGAAAAAAACGAATTTGTTTTATTTCATTTGGACAGCAAAGCGCGGAGGGCTGTGGAGACTTGGAGTGTTAGAGAGGCTTGGAGATTTTGCCATTTTTGAGCTAAATCGACTGCGTGGACGAGAAAATCAAAGAGTGTGCTAAGGAGAAGACCGATTATCTCCATAAAAACGGTATGGGCACCAATTTTTTTTTCATTGTTTTGAAACTTTGTTTTTGTTTTTTTTCAATGTTTTTGGTTGGGTTTGAAATGGGATTTTTGACATTTGTCCATTGTAAATTTTTTTTTAGTTTTTTTGGTTGGGTTTGGAATGAGGTTTCTGACATTTGTCCAATGTATTGTTTTTTTAGTTTTTTTGGTTGGGTTTGGAATGGGGTTTCTTAAATTGTATGTAATTTTTTTTAGTTTTTGTACAATGTAAAAATTAAAATACTAAATTGTAAGTTTGTAACTTGTAAATACTAAATTGTAATCCTTATTTTCCCATAGGTTCACAACTTCACCGAAACGCCATTCAAGTTTTCAACTTCAAAGTTCAAAATCAAACATGCCAAGGAAATTGGATCCTTTCTGGGAATATGGTGAGCCTAATGCACCGAATGATAGACTAAACTTGACTTGCAAGTTGTGTGGGCACCATATGTTCGGGGGGGGGTGTACAGATTGAAGTATCACCTTGCAAAAATACCTGGATTTGATATAGGGCCTTGCAAAAATACAAATCCTGAACTCATTCAAAGAGCCATGAAAGCATTGGAAGCTTTAGACCAGAATAGAGAGGCCAAAGAAGAAGTGAAGAGGCAACTAAAAAAGTCGGTTGAACAAGCAAGTGGCACTGGTTCTACTGCAGCATCAACCAATCCGGTAGCTGCCACATCATTTTTTGTTCCTCGAAACACACCTGGTTCACAGCCATCTATCAGTTCAATGCTAAAAAGAACTGAGAAAGAACAAGCTAACAAGTTGCTGGCAAAAATTCTCCTTTGGAGTGATATTCCTTTCAACGTTGTAAGGAATAATCCATTTTTCCAACCTGCTATTGATGCTATTGCAACTGTTGGCCCAGGGTACAAAATCTCTTCTTATCATGATTTCAGAGGCCGGATTCTTCAAAATGAAAAGCTTGACTACACCTAAAGATTGGAGGATTTTAGGGCATCATGGGCACAAACAGGATGCATTGTTATGTCAGATGGTTGGACTGACCAAAAGGGGAGAACCCTTATAAACTTCTTGATTAGTTGTCCCTAGGGAACTATGTTTATCAAATCTGTTGATGCATCTGCACAAATCAAAGATGCAGGAACTTCATGTGATTTGCTAGATGTGTTTATTTTGGAGGTGGGTGCAGAAAATGTTGTCAAAGTCATAACGGACAATGCTACAAATTATGTTGCTGCTGGCAAGATACTTATGGACAGACATCCTACTTTATTTTGGACACCTTGTGCTACACACTGTATTGATTTGATGTTGGAGGACATAGGGAAAATTCCCTTTGTCAAATTTATTGTTGAATCATCCAAAAGCATTACAAAATTTATACATAACCATACATCTGTGCTTAACTTGATGAGAAGATTCACCAACAACAAAGAGTTAGTGCGTCGCGCCATTACACGGTTTGCCATCAGTTTCATATCTCTTCAATCCCTCTTGAATCCTATGTGGGATGTGAAGAGAATGTTTCTTTCAGAGGAGTGGCGTGCTTTGCCAATGAGCCGCAAACCAGAGGGAGAGGCTATATGCAGACTAATTTCATACCAGGAAGACTTATGGGCAGGAGTGCAAGAGGTGTGCGCCATTACTGAACCTTTGGTAAAGGTTCTTCGATTAGTTGATGGTAAGAAGCCCGCAATAGGCTATTTGTATGAGGCCATGGACAGGGCCAAAGAAGCCATTCAGGCCTACTATGATGATAAGGAGATGAGGGGTTTCAGAGACAACTCCTCCTATGGGGAGTGATTAATAAGCAATGGAACAATACACTCCATCGTCCCATTCATGTTGTTGGGCTTTTCCTGAACCCCGCATTTTCTTACGCATGTGGGTTTGTATTTGATGTTGAGATCACGGACGGGTTCTTATCCTGTGTCCAGAAGATGGCGCAATCTCCAGCAGAACGTACAGATATCTCTAAAGAAATTGAGACATATAGGATGGCAGGTGGCACATTTGGCTTTGACATCCTTGTGATTGATAGGACGATTAAAATGCCAAGTATTTTTTAGTTTGTAACTATTTGTTTCAAATTTCATTGTCTCTTCAAAATCCATTTTTTTCTTATGTTTATTTAAAATTTTATTTGTAATTTTGTTGTAGATGCATGGTGGAGAATGTATGGTGTCAGGGTACCCCTTCTGCAAAAGCTTGCCATTCAAATCCTCAACCAAACATGTAGCTCCTCAGGATGTGAGCGCAACTGGAGTGTATTTGAAAAAATACACAACAAGAAGCGCAACAAGTTAACACTTAAACATTTAAAATATTGCAAATTTCCAAATAAATTTTTGAATTCATTAAACAATATTTTTTTTAATTATTAATTATTATTTTATGATCTTTGTACAGGTTGGAGACCCAGCGACTTAATGACATGGTCTACATCTACTACAATCTTCGATTGTGGGTGAGGCAACTTGAGAGGACACCTGATATGGAGGCCATCTCATTGGATGAGATTGACACCACTGCTGCATGGAGGGTTGAGGCCAAGAGGCCTCTCATGGAGTCTGTTGATGATTGGTTAATGCAGGATGTAGTGGAGGGGGAGGAGGAGGAGGAGGAGGAGCTGACCCCACCTACCCGGGCTACCCCTGCCACCAGTAGAGGACGTGGTCTACCTCCTATAAATCCTACTTCTAGTTCTTCAGCTTCTAGAGCACAACAAACTCCACTGCCAACTCCACTAGCACCAGCATCTACATCTAGAGGGAAAGAGAAAGCTGTGGCATTTTCTCGCAAGAGGGGCAGAGGAAATCAATAGTATTAGACTTTAGTTATTTTTTTCATTTTATTGTATATGACATTATGACTCATGAGATACATTATTATATTTTGACGCTGAGTTGGGATTCAAGAGTCAAGACTTACTATTCAGGACATGATTCACTGTTATGTGTGATTTTAGCACTAGAAATGATATTAAACATTTTATATATTAGTTCTTTTATCATATTTATGTGTCAATGTATTTATTTTATGTTGTAGATGGTTTAGAAATTAAAAAAAATTGAAAAAAAAATGAATACTTTTTGTACCAAGCAATTTTTTCCTGATTATTTCTGATTTTTTCCTCGCGTCGATATTATCCCGATAATGATTAATGCAACATTGAGTCCCTCCCAACCAAGGAGACATAACCATAGGCCTCAGCTTCTCTCATTCATCAGCTACTTGTTCTTCCGTGGAGATCTTAGTAGTAGCTTATAAGGCTTCTAGATCTTTGCAAGGCTTCTTCGCGCCTACTAGCATCACATTGTATCCAAATTTGACCTTCTTGGATCTTGACAATCATTATGCACCTTTGTCATCAAATGGTTCATTTATCATCTTCAAGGAGCCAAACTTCCTCACAACTACTAGCACAAGCCTTCTTCCTTACATAACATAATTCTACCCTCTTGCTCTTCCAAGCCATCATCAATGTTGTCCACTCAATCCATGTGCTTCCAAATCGAATCAAACAATTGCCAGTACAATATCACGTTCTCTCAACTACTATCTTTCCAGCTTCTTCACATACTTTTGTAGTGCGTCTTTTCAAGGAGCCAAACCAACTCACAATAGCCTCTGGTCAAGCTGTGAGATTCTTCATATCAAATTTTTGTTGCTTGCTCCTTCTGGGTTCAGCATTCTTGTGCATGTTCTATCTTCAAATTGCAACAGAGTTTTTGTTCAAGCTCTTCAATCACCAATCAATGTGTCTCTAGAACAAATCAATTCGTTGTTGGTACAATAACATCAGAACTTCTTTCATTCTCTTGCTCTCTAGTCAACTCTTTGATACATACTTCAAACTGCTTCCTTCCTTCTCGATCTTGGCCTTCTTGTATTCAATTTGTAAGTCAACCTTATCATCATTAACGAGTCAAACAGTGATGAGTATTTTTGTCACATCCATCTCATTGCTCCCACAACCTTTACAGCCTTCATTATATGTTTGCAATTTTTACCAAGAAACCAAGCAAGATATACAAAGATAAAGGACAACAATAGGACTAATCAAGAAAGTACTTATCTCTTAGGAATATGTCAGCTCCCTCTTAGTCAGCGTGATGTCAATTTTGTCATTCTCAAGGACTAGGTTTTCTTTTTACAAAGTAAACAATTAGCTACGGTTTCCAGGGTTTTCTAATTCAAAACCTTGCTAGGGTTTATAAATCCAAGATTCTTTTGTCGTTTCTTACTAAAACCCTAGATATCATGTTATTCAAATGCTTGTTACTAAAAGGTTAGTTGCAAAACCCTAGATATACCAAGCCTTATGAGCAATTATATGCAAGAGAATGCTAGGGATCTCTACATTGACCTTTTGTGATGCATTGCATTGCAATCTTTTAAGAGGTAATGCACACTTTGACAAGAGAACAAAAGTATACATACCTTTTCCATTTTTACCTTACTCATCTATGCAGAGATTTTTTAACCTTTTCCTTCGGTTGTCAACTTTCTCCATTGAGGGTGCCCTAATCCTGAGCTTGTAGACACCTCATTGAAGCAGTAGAGTTTCATAAGAGGGCTTCCACAAGTGCTAGAGTCATTGACTGCCCTACACTGTCCAAAAGGAGATAAACACATTCTGCATGCTCGGAAATTTAGTCCTCTTCCCAAGTTCTTTGACTCACAATATCCTCCGCGGTACAATGCAATCACATGTTGGATCAAAAATGGATGGATACACCAGAATTCAGGGAGATTAGGTATCGCCCTAGATAATATCTCAAGTCTTGGATAAGTTGCCTTTGGACTATAATTACTAGGCTAGACAAGCCCTACTAGATCTCAGTCTTTATCCTCAAATACTAATAGAATTGGATTCTATAAATTAAGCCTAGAATCTTAGTCAAGTCAAGTCAGACCAGATTCGTGTATTCATCAAAACTTTGCATTTAAGTTGGAACCATAACTTCGCATTCATGTCAAGGAATATTGGTAAGCAAGACTTTGATTTGAGTTCAAGCTTTGCATATCTTAACATCTCAGAGAGCCAATAAAATAGAATCTGAATTCTAGGAGTGGATCAACTTAGACTAATATTGAGACAAAGATTGTGAAGCCTTCCTGATAACACCTCTTCCTGTAGAAGTCCTTCGCATAATGTAATTGTAGATAAGAATTATGAAGAGAAGGACTGCCATAAGGTTACAGCTATATTACCAAGGTCACCCCTCTCAGAAGAAGCAACTCGTATCACTCAGAACTAACTCGCATTTCTCAGTCTATCAATGGCACATTTTTTCCATACATAACAAGATTTCTGTTACATCACTAGTGAGTCACTTTAAAGCCATAGATCATTAAACTGCCATCCATATCTATATATATATATTATATATATATATATTATATATATAAATATATATATCAAAGGTTGCTATCAAATTCTTGTTACCTCTTAACAATGATCACTATCATCAGTGACATCTTTGTCATACTTTAGAAGAAACAACCCAAAAATAACTCGCATAACACAAAAGAGAACTCTCATTACTATCATACCTCAGTGGATTACAATCACATCTTGTTCATACTGCAGAAGAAGCAATTTACATTTTGTCATACCTCAGAAAGAACTTGTATCATTGCCAAACCTTGGAGGAGATAACACACATCATTGTTGTAGCTCGTATCATGGATATCACTATTGAGAACTCGCATTACAGTATAAGTGTCTCGCATCATTGTCCCAAAACGAGAGGCATCTCGCATCATAGTCCAAGAGTAAGTAACGCGCATTACTGTCCAAGTATAGGTATCTCGTAATATTGTTCTGTCACACCTTCATATAATTGTGGAACAAAACCATATTAAATGTCAAACCACAGAGCTTCGCATCACTGTCATGATTTGGATCATAGTAGAAACATATAGGGTAATTCGGACTGCTTCATAACCTCAGAAGCGGAGCTTGAACTTCATCAAATGGGAATCACGGAAACTTGTATTGACCAGTAGTATAACTTCACCAAAATTTGCGTTAACTCATATTATAGACTCCACGGAGACTCGCATCAGTTCAGGATATATGCCTCAGGGAGCTCACATGACTTCCTCAGAAACCTCACATTACTGCCTTTTCATCACCTTAGCTTTGATACCATGTTGAGAAATCAAAGTGCTTATGTATTAAGGTTGATTTCTCTTGATAGTTGCTTGAGTATTTTTGTTGGCTTCTTATTCTTTTATTATGTTCTTCTTCATCAAACAATTATCAAAAACATAAAACATTAAGATCACAACAGACAAAGTACACAAGGGGAAAAACCCAACCAATCTTCTCTTCTTATAGAATCAGATCAAAGTGAGAAATCCAAGACCTAAAACTAATACAAGAATCCAACCTCAAGCTGCCAAGTCAAGCCCTCCAAAATCTCATGTGCCACAATGAACTTGTTAATTTTGGTATGTTTTATGCTTAAGAGCAATTTACTTCAAATTTTCTTATTAGCCCAATACCAATTTCCAGATTCGCAATCACATCAGCATGATTGTAAAATGCACATAGAACATAAACATAAACAGTAGAAAACGAGCCAAGACAAGCCAATTTCCCAACACGTCCAATAGAGAAGTAGTGGAGAGGAACAATATAAGATAATGGGCGATATCAGATAATACTCATCTTGCTTATTGTTAACAACATTTGATTTTTCATCCTGGAGTTCTTTGCTTTCTTGGAGGGTTGACCATTTCCATGATTTCTCGCATTCCTCTTTCCTTTCCCATTGAACCTGCCATTCCTTTGATTGTTGTTGTTGAAGTTGCCCCTGGAGTGATTGTGATCATCATCATGTGATGTGTCCTTTCTATTTGGACACTCCCTCGCATAGTGGCCAAATTTATTGCAAACAAAGCATCTTCCCTTCCTTCCACCCTTCGATCTAGGCTTTCCTTTGAAATGACCTTTAGACCCAGAATTATTTCTCCTTTTGGCATGAGAGGAGAAAGCAGTGGGGTTGCCTCCATTTGAAAGCATTTCTTGCTCCACCATTCTTGTCTCTTCCTGAATGCATCTCGACATCAATTATTCAAACCTTGGAATTCGGTCATTATTAAGAAGAGTGATTCTAAATATATACCACTCGGATGGGAGCCCTCCAAGGGTAGTGATAGTTAGTTCCCTATCAAGAATGACTTCTCCAATTGACAGAAGATCATTCTTGATCTCAGTGATCCTTAAGAAATAGGATTGAATATCCTCATCCTTGCCCTTCTTAATATCCTTCAAATTATTTTTCAGGAACAAAACTTGACTTGCATCACTAACCTTAAACATGCTTACCAATTTGTCATGGATCTCCTTGGAGGTGTTCAAATCGGAAATGTAGGCCAGTAGACGCTTGTCAATAGAATCTTTGATAATCTTCTTCGCTTTGACTTCACACTTAGTGTATTTGTTCTTTGTAGCAGTGGGTGCATTTGATGGAGGCTTCGGGATTTTACCCTTCACATCGTCCAACACTTCTTGTTCTTCCAATGTCACATCAAGAGTCAAGACACATCTTCCATCCACGATAGTGAGACTTCTCACGGAGCTTATCTTTGGCCAGGAAGTGGGATGAGGAGCCTAGTGAGCCTTTTTTCTTTCCAACTCTCTTTGGTGATTGTTCTTTCACTCTTGCTTTGAGAATTTCATCTCTGGTACCATGTTAATTTTGGTATGTTTTATGTACAACAGCAGCGTACTTCAAATTTTCTTACTAGCCCAATTTCAATTTCCAGATTCGCAATCACATCAGCATGATAGTAAAATGCACATGGAACATAAACATAAACAATAGAAGGCAAGCCAAGACAAGAGGACACAAGATGTGGCACTAGCGAAGGACAAACGCCAATGTGGGGAAACCCTTGATCAATTCTTCATATATTCTTCAATAATTCAGCACAGAGAGAGAGAGAGAGAGAGTACAAATATACAATTCTGTAATTTTATGACTGCAACAACAAAAACCTAACCAGCAAAGTCAAGGCTCAAATTTGATCTCCAATAAGCTTGGTCAATATCCCAGACAACTCGGCCTCCAAAACCAAGAAGAACCAGCCCAAAAAAGTCTGAAAACTCAGTCAAACTAAGGTCAACAGAATTCAACCTGCAGCAAACAATTAGGGCAGTCAACACTGGTCAAACTTGAGGTAAAATATGCGGCCTGCCAAGGAGAAGCAGCCACATCTAATCTGCAGTCAACGAGGAACCCGCGCTGGTAAACGCTGGTAAAAATACCTTCCTGCAGCCCTGGTCAAACTCGGTCAACGCAGCCCTAATCAGAAATCAGACTTCCTCCTTTTACAAGTGAGAGACACAGCTCCAGAAATGCATACCTAAGAGAGAAGTATGAATGAATGAGATGATGAAATAATGCCACAAGGTCTGCGACATTGAGGTAAAGCTGGGAGGAAATGACAGTTTTGCTAGCTGGCTGACCTTGACAAATTGTCAGGATCATAAATAAATTCATATCTCCATAAATACATGTCAGAATCGGATGATCTTTAGATCAATCCTACACCTCTCGGAGAGAGGAATCCAAGAAAATTACCGGCTCCAATAAATAAGGTGACCCACATGGAGTTTGGCCCTAGTTGCCAATTTTAACAGAACTTGATTTCAGATCATCTACTACATGAAACTTGCTTTTTTTCCTCAGATTATCCACCACAAAGAAATCGCATTTTTCTCAGATATTTTCCCACAGAAAATATCTGAGAAAAACTCGCATTATTTCATATAATCTCTCACAGAAAACTCGCATCATCTCAGATCCAGGAAGCTCACATTTTTTGGCAGATGTTTGACCTCAGGAACTCGCAAGTCTTTACAAGAACATAGCCTCTGAACTTCGAATATCTTTGCCTCAGAGCTCATCACAGAAAGCACCGAAATTCTTGCTATTTGATGGACGTATGCAACTACATAGCTGTTCTCATATGCGAAAAGAAACCTTTTGAGTGAGAGACTTGTCATCCAGGAGGACCGACTTGGCTTCTTGAGGTAAGTTGACCCAACTTACATTTTAGCAATCTGTTTTCCTTTGCTTCTTTGACTCAATAAATCCTAGAAGCATGAAGAACATGCTTAACTAAAATAATAATAATAAATTCTTTTTCTTTTTCTTCTTTTTACATAAGATACATAATGGAACAAGTACAATTATGAAGACCAAACCTAATTACATTTTTCAACACCTTGGCACTTCTATGGGATGAGATTGATCATTAAAATTTGTAAATGACTCCTGATTATGAGATACATTTATTATATATTTTATGTAATTTTTGTACTGTTAATTTAGTTTTGAGTCTTTACTGGACAACTATCAGGGTCAACAGTTAATGTTTGATATATTATTAATTTATTAGGCATCTTATCTACTAATCTTTTTTCATATTTATGTGGCAACGTGATTACTTGATGTTGCTGTTAGTTTGCATTATATATATAATTTGTATTTTTTGATCCTTGCAACAGTTTGCCAATGTTTCCAATGTCCCGAGGTCAAGACCCTCTGTTATTTTTTTCCAATTTTGATATTTGCAACACTGGATGTAACTAGTCTTTCTAACAAAAGGCTGTATACCCTCACCAAAAATCCCACCCCACACTATCCCAGAATCTTTGTTATGAACCATGTACCTTAAAAATGATAAGAAGTCAATCAATACAATTCACTTCGAAGGTGGAACCACCTTTTACAACGAATACAAGACAAGATATGTTCATTCTCAGACTAGGTCTCCTAGGTATATATAGGAGACAAATGGTGCAATTAAAATGAAAGGGTGTAATGAAGAATTTGGGTCTACATAACAATATAGAGATAGATAAACAATAACTCCATATCTAGGGCTTAATAAAAGTTTTAGGGTTGACATGGGGCCTGTCTAGGGCTTAACAATCCTGGTGGCGCATCCTTAGGTATCCTATAAATATGCTAGACCCTAGTTTTCTTTGTTTGTAGAACTGCACGACTTATTATATCTATATGAATGCACTTTGCTGTCTATGCAAAATGAACACAGGTCTCAAATAGCTCCAATAATATTTGGCATTGCAGTTTCAATTAATATAAACACTATGATTAACTGCAATCTATTCAAAGTTGATTTGGTAACCTAATTTATACCAGTTGTCTCCTATGTTTACACAGTTACCAGTTAATCTGAATTTCAATATGTAACATTGTGCATGAAAAGACCACATGTAACTGGCCACTGGAATCCTCTCCTGAGACTTTATCATTAAAGGTTTAGAAATTTGTAAAATATAAAAGAAAAATTCATAAGGAACAGGCAGCAAACCACTTGTATTCTCTGTAACACAGAGAATAACACATTTTTCAAAAGAAGATTTATACAAAGAAACTGCAAGCATAGCCAAGCAGTGAACCATAAGAGAAACTAAGGGATAAATTTTATCTGTGGGAAAACTCTCGTCATCTCAAACTTTGTTACCCATTAACAACAATGTAAATTCTCTCTTAATCTTATATTTTACCACCAAATAGCTACATTATCAATATAAATTACTATTAAGAGCTACCAAAATTTACCCTAAATGTTAAACACATGACTACTTGCATCTATATTTCCAATAGTCAAGAAATATTTTAAATTATCATTATATAAGACCCAATAATTGTCAATAGCAAAAACTGGAAGCATTCATTATTGGAGAAATGTCCAACAGAGATATGAAAAAAGCTTCAGAATTAGACATTATAACAATATACCTACAGAAGCTATAAGCAATTAGGGTCATGGATTTATTCCTAGCTCCATGCAGTGGGCATGGCAAAAAGAAAATCGATGATCTGCTTCGCAACATCCATAATAATCATAATAGCACAGAAATTCCGAAATAGCAAATTTGAACACTGCAACCAATACTCTAAAATCAGTGATGGAAATTCATTCATACCTGAACACGACAAGATTGATACATTACATTCTCCTTCACTTGGACAACAAGCCAAGCTGATCATAACCTTTCACTCCTTCAAATTAGAACAGCCCAACCACTTTTCTTTCACAAGACAATCTTAAGAAGAGCACATTCCTCCAGGTCTGCTTTCTCTGGACTTCCATAGATATTGAACATATTAAGGTTTACAACAAAGTCCCTATAAAAATGTCACCAACTTTAAAGGGTTCCCTTTATCAGGTTAACTATCAATTTGCTCATTTAAAGCTGGTTCAATCTGACCCTCAAATCTTTAATGCCTGAATAGCTGGCAAGGATTCTTTGCTTCCACTTTTGGACTCCGCAACTTCTTCCAAACGTTTCCAGATCAGTTCACGTTTTTCTTCATTTTCTTTTGCTTTTGCTTGCTTCTCTTGAAATATGCGCCGACATTCATGAAAAAGGTCACTATCCATTTCCATGAACATCTTTCTCACATTCAATGTCAAACCATGAACTGTCTGGTTCCAATGGCTCTGAGTATTCTTCTCCAAAGCTTCATAAATGAGTGGAAGAAGAACACTGCGATTTTGAGCTATCAAACTGACTATATGGTCATTGTTCCACAAGAAGAGAGCTCGTTCAGCAACCTGTCATTCTAAAGTTAGAATTTAATGGCAAACTTCATAATCTACACAAATATAAAATTTAACAGATTAGTAAACTATTTAGTATTAGATCAACAATAACAGCGGCCAACATCTCATGTAACTGGCATGATCGTGGGCTCCTCGAAATGAAGTACTAATGTTTTTCTGACGAGTAAGAAGGCAACTACATTGCTCACTACCAACAAGATATACGGACACAAAGAGATTAAGGTAATCTGGGTCATTCAATTTGTGTAAAAAAACTAGGGGGAGAAAGCTATCGATACCATGTTGAGACAAAGTGAGAAAGAAATAGTCATACACAATCCAGGAAAAAAAATCATTTCAGGGAATATATCACTGAAGATTCAGAAAGAAAGTAATTGGAAATATAGCAGAAAATATAGGAAATTATTGGAAAATATTGACAACAATAAACTTGGACATGAAAAATGTTGGGGATAATGGTCAAATTTAAAACTTAGGACTTAACTAAAAATAAATGCTCACTAATAAAGTTATAATTTATGTAATGATGGGGCATTTAAGTAATCATTAACAATTAGGTATTTAGGTATTCATGAGTTATGAAATGTACTCCCCTCTCCTACTATGTAATAAGACATTGCATCATCTAATGTACAAATCAATCCACATTTTCTCTTTCATCTGTATTCTTGTCCAAGCAAGAGTGTAAAATCTCACATGGCATCAAAGCCAAGGCGAGGAGAAGAAGACGAAAGCAGGTGCAGGAGCCAACTGACTGCCGTGACTAGAGAAGTCACCAATGGACTACTCACACACTGGACGGAAGAATTAAAAAAATAATAATAATAATAATACTAAAACGGGCAAGCCACCCAAAATATGATACCAAAATCCCAATCTCTGGTAAAGTTGTAACGGATCATGGAACTTGGAAGCTGTGGTAAAAGAAAGGAAAAGGAACATGGAAGTGTCATAAAAGTGACACTTTTGGCTATCCATCGTAAAGGGTTGTGGTCAAATATATGTTTGTTGAGTTTGTGTATAGAGATCCGCCATTTTTATTTCAAGTAACTAAGTAGCCACTGTATCAAGGTTTGATAAGTAGGTATACTAAGTAGCCGTCAAACAAAAAGATATTGGAAAAGCAAGTCATTGTAGTGTGAGTGGTTATCAGACAAAGCAAAGTCGCCATTGTAGTGTGAGCCGCTACTACACAAAGATAACCTAAAAGCCACCACTCTTGTGGAATGAGCTGCCAAATAGAAACACCAATTACTAAGAGAAATGGAGTGAACCTGAAGACAAAAAGAATTTTAAGTGAAGTCCCGGTGTGAGAAGAGTTTAAAAGTGGAGGTACCACTGTGGAAATGAGCCACCACAATAAGCCATCGCCACAGAGAGAAATCAAACCCCATCGAATTAAAAGAAGCTGCCACCATTTCAGCAATCAATCCACTGTTTTCGAGGAATTAAGTGATAATTCAGCACAAACTTTTAATGTGGAAATTTGAAGGGCACTTCAAAAGTATCCACGCAACGTGTTATCGAAAAAGTAATCCAAATGTTAGATTTGGATCTTCTTGAGACAACGTATCTCTGGATAATTAATACACTCAAATTTTATGATTGTTCAACACTTACCCTGTATTCACACATTAATTTTGAAGAGATGCATCTGTATTCAAAAATTAAAAACCAAGTTCTTTGAAGTGATAGACAAGAAGAATTGTTTTCTGATTTTTTTGGCATGGAACAGAAAAATTTTCGACCCTACAAAAATGGCCAGTTTAGCCCAAATATAATGTTGAATGAAAACAAAAAGTGTAATAGCCAGAATTTTAAATGAAATAGAATATGATTGCTATATTTGAATATGGATGTTTGGGCACGCTTGTCTTGGGAAAAGAAATCTGAAATGACACCAAAGTAGATGCCCAAGAAAAAAATGGTGCAAATAATGCCGAGGCTGTGATGTTGATCAAGCACTCAGTAATGAATGAGATGCTTCCTGAAGTTCAAGATGGTACTGGTGCTTGTGTCATGTGGGGGAACCTACTGAAGTTGCATGGAACCTTAAACAATATATGATGCAAAGAATGCAAAGGCTGTGATGCTGATCAAGCTCTCAGTAATGAATGAGATGCTTCCCAAAGTTCATGATGGTACTGATGCATTTGTCACGTGGGGGAATCTACTGAAGTTGCATGAAACCTTAGACAAAAGTATATCATTTTTCCTTGAAAATATGTTGTTCTCAATTTAAATGGAGGAACTCATTGCCAAATCATTTGCTGAAAATCAAGTATACTACAAGTCAATTGAAATCAATTGACAAGAAAATGGAAGAGGGTATCGCGGTTATAACTTTGAAAAGCTTTCCGTATTACGATGCAAATGTTATTGAAGCCTTGAAGATTACTAGTTCCAAAAAGATCTGGCATTTGAACAGAGCTGAGCACTAAATTCTTGTAGCAAGACGATGGAAAAAGCAATTTGAGATAGCAATGTTAGTGAGATTTCTGAGGTGGTCCCTGCAGCAGAGTTTAAGAGAAACAGTAGCAAACAGTGAGAAGAGAATGGTCGAGATAACTCTTCTGAGTCAGGGAAAAGTACAAAACAAATTAAATGTTTTTATTGTGGTACCTAAAAATTTACTAAGTGTTGAATGGTATGTTGATTCTGTAGAGAATAAATATCAATCTGATTCTGTTGTGTTATGTGGCAGAATAGACCCCAAGGTTAGAGGAAAAAGAATTGTCCTACTTCTGCTAAGAGGTACAAAAGTAATGATTAAAGATATCTATCATCTTCCCCGTTTGGGGAAAAAATCTACTTTCAATAACTAGCATAATGATGCATAACCCACAACTGCATAAAATTTTATGTGATGATATGTGTTTAGTTGTTGATACGGATTAGAAAAAAGATGGTTGCCATGGATGGGAAAAAACAAGGTTTATTCCAATTGATAGAAGTTGAGAATGCATAATTGGTTCAGAAGAACAACGGCTGTAACTTCACTGCAAGCCTGGCCATAACGCCAAGGCCGAAGAGGTGTCCAGTGAGACAGAGTCCATGAAATGAGGCCCTGGATAATGTTGTTGCTGAAACAATTTTAAATCAGCAAAGAAGAGAAGGCAAATAGCAGGTATAGCATGCATCATCTGCTATAATTCATAAGAAGACCCTCAGGGAGGGTGAAGACGAGGGGTGGCGAAAATGAAGGTTCTTCCTCATAGAAGAAAACACGACATTTTGATATGTTGGACTGCCATGGTGTGGAAGAGGCAAGTTCACTGAACAAGCCAAGATTCATGCCTTGAGAACCCCTTACCTTCAATCCATCTATACATGATTTTAAGGTCTTTAATTGCATCCCCCTTACCATGGATACTTGGCCTTTACCTTTCCAACCCCTATCTTATTAATCCTCCCCCATTCCTTCCTCCATCTCCCCACATCACAATCAAGTTCAATTACTCATATACAACAAAAGTTGTCTAGTTTATTATCTCCCAAAAACCACTTTGAAATCCAATTTCCTAATGCACATTCTATCTGAAGCTACTTAGGACTTGTTTCCACACAAAATCCACTATTCCAAGCCAGCCCACCCTTCTAGCTCCTGCCACATGAACAAATGATTTGAAGAAGACTACAACATCATGCATAAGAAGCTCAAGTTCAATCTTGCCATCATCTTGATCTAGAACTGAACACCCAATGGATTAGCATCATCTTCCTTGCTTGTTAAGAAATATAGCTTGCTTTTTACCTTCATGGCTCATGTGAGATCGTGTGGCAAACCCTTTTACCTCAAAAACAATGTGCCCCTACTATTCACTTCTATGCCTAGTTAACTCTTGCATCTTCTTGATGGCATTGTCAACCAACCTCCCACAATTGTCTCTCCTCTCCCCGCTTCTGTTCATTTTCTCTACACTAGTTTTATCATAAGGGCCATCTAGAAACACTGCATTAACAAACATATAGAAATAGAGGGCCCTCAATTAGAATTTCTGAAATACAGCATGAGGCCCCTAGTGAACCCCATGACTGCTCACTTTAATGAAGTCATTTGCTTTGCCTTTCTTGTATCATGGTCCCAACACATTATCCATTTTATCCATAAATCCAAGGTCATTTATCTAGTGAATTACCTATCCTAAATAGCTACATGTCCATGATTGCACGCATCTTCAACAAAATGTATGTAAAAACTATATATATGTAAATTTCCAATTGTTGGAAATGTAATCCTTAGAGAGAAGGATGAAAAGTCTCAAGAATATGTGAACAGCTATTGGGAGTCCAAGAGAACTCCTAGAAGATGAAACAAGGGTCACAAACAAATGCATTTATTTGTTTCATACTAATGAGAAATGCATCACACACTTCTCTGAATTTGTCTTCCATTTTTTTGTGTCTAACAATGGAATCAAAGCAAGGTTTGGCTCAAAACACCTCTACCATTCTGGGCCAAAAAGTTATACTCATTATGCAGTTCTAAGCTTGTCAGAGTTGAGCATTACTTTACTCATCCTGTATGTGATAATGGACTCGCCTATGGTTAACAATGAATGATAGACTCATTTGTCTAATTGTTCATTTCTTCTTTCGTAGTCGTTCTCACCCACTCTCTCTGTTGATCTCCCTCAACTCAGTGCACAAAAAAACATTCAGTGATATCGAAAACATTGATACTCGTTGTTGTTATTGGAATAGGGTTTGTACTACTTCAATGGGTGTTCCTATCATGCATTAAAGTGGGTATTAAGATGTTATTGGAATAGGGTTTGTACTACTTCAATGGGTGTTCCTATCATGCATTAAAGTGGGTATTAAGAAGGCCTCATCACTAATGGAGTGTGTCAATTTGTTTCTATTACAAAGCTGGAAGAAGAAGGTTGAACCCTATATAACATTGTTGGAGAAAAGGCCCTCACCATGGCTAAATCACGATGGAGACGAACTACTAGCGTCACCATTATTGAGATTTGATTCACACATAACAAGCAAGGGTTTAATTTTGATATCCACATGAGTTCAAACTTCCCGCCATGTTATTTCCTCCCAATAACTAATTCCAAGACTGCATCTAAACCCTTAGTCAAGGATAGTGGTGCCTCTGAATAGAGCCACAAAGAAAGTTTAATGGTTATTTGATTGTTTTGTGTAAATTGGGGTGCCTCAATTTCATTCCCAAAACTAGAGTCAACAACACCAAACCCAGCTCACAACTCGATTGAATACAACCACATGGAGAGTTGATCCCTAATGGGAATAAGCCCACAGAGCTTGAATTCAACCCTACGCGTCCTCATTATGGATCTAGAAAAAGTAGATAGTGCTTGAAGGAGTGCCAATGATTCTTGTTCAATGTGTCCTTCAAATGCAAGTTGGATCAACATGTATAGTTGAGGTTCTTACAGCAAAGTCTATTCCAATCTTTAGTATTTGATTCAAATTAGAACCACCATCATAGTCCATCAAAACACTAGTATTTAGGAACTACAACTAAATTTGAATTTTCAGCTCATTTCCATTTTCACCCTTCCATAGCTTGGCCTCATCAAAAGGAAATGGACAAGTTGATTGCAATCGCTTATTGTTTACAAGTCAATTAACCAATGACAATGTATTTTGGTCTTCTAAAGAATTCATAGTACTATACTCTGGTAAGGAGAGATAGAATCCTACCTTTGTGACTATATGAAGCACAAACAGAAACATGAAGTATAAGCTTCTAACACAATCAGGATGTTTCAACACCTATGGGATTCTTCGAATGACATACCAATGTGTAAATTATTGCAATGAGCCTCTACATACTTCACATCTTTGTAGACATGGGAAGTTGGCAACCTAATTTCCTTTGTGAGCATTTCAAAGTTAGTTGTTACTATCAATATTGAATATTCAGCTTCTTTAAGTGAATTTGGATTCAAATACTAAATTTCCATACTAATTTATGAAATATGGGGCTATTTTTAGGGGTTATTTGGTGGCCGAAAGTTTTTTGGCCAGCAAGTTTGTGGAAACATGAAATTTTGTCTATTTCGCCTTCACACAGTATTTACACCTTCCCTCCCATGATTGCATCTCCTCTAAAATGGTAACTCTCTTAGGACTCTATCATGTCTGCATTGAGATTGTCAAGTTGAAGAAGTTTAATGACACCCTCAATGCGCTCTCAAACTGATTGTACGCTTTGTAAACTTTCCTTATTCCAAACCAATAGAACCGAAGGCTTGTTGTCCCTTTGGATATTTTACTCAGAGCTTTCAAGAATTGAGGCATGTTACCATTTGAAGAGTCAGTCTACGCAGTTCCAAGTATAAGTCTTTCAAAGAATTGACATTAAAGAGAGTTTTTTGTTTACACCCTTTGGGGTCGTTAGAGCCAACAAGAATTGTCAAGGTCTGGTTGTCATCAGACTCAAGTTCAAAAGGCTAGACATTAGTCTAGTGTTCAAATAACTTGCCAATAATTGTCAAAAACATGGAACCATGTGCATCGACACAAATTATATCCTTTGTATGGCCTTCTACAAATTAATTACTCCAAAAGACTTGGAATATCAAGATATCCATTTAGGATATAAATATTATATTAAATATATGAACAAAAATAAGAATGAGAATGATTTACAATGAGAACGAGAGGCTTGTGTATATATCAAACAAGTGTCTCTTCATGAAGAGTCATGTCCTATTAGACATGCCTCTTTAACCTAATTACTAGCTTAACTAACTATTATTTATGATTATTATATTTTATATTATATTTATATTATCTATATATTTTATTCATTACATTGCCTTCTTCCTCAAAAAGCTTTGTCCTCAAAGCTTGTTGATGACAAAAGGCTTGATCTCTTTTTCTGTTTCAAAAGTCTTTCTGTCTCGGAATAGTCATCCTCGTCGATACAAGTTGATAAGATCTTCTTAGTGACAAACAAAATTGTCGCACTGAGAAGGGATTAGACCATCCCAGATTAATCTTCTGTATAGTACTCTGATCACTGGAATTTTGTAACGACTTGTTAGCATAAGACTGGATTGATTTTACGTCATTATTCTCTGAAACATCAATTTGTTGTTTCTGGTCTGAATGGTACCGATACGTAGCATGGTTGATTGGTCTACTTTCGTGATTCTGATGTCGATATGGAGTTTTTTGATTTTCTTTTGGCGAAGATGTTGAACTGGTTATGGAACATTTACTTGTGATGTCCATTGTCTGAACTGCCACATCTACGTGTGTCGTTTCTTCAACTGACTTGTCTTCTTGAGTCGTCATATTCACTGGATCGGTATTCGTTCCCTTATTTTCAACTTGAACTGTTGTGACTGGAGATTTCGATACTTCATCTTGAGTGACTTGTTCCAACTTATCTTTTAATGCTTTCTTATCCTCCTTAAGTTTCATAGTTTGATTGAGCGGACTTTGATTATGGTTTCTCTGATGTAAAAGTTTTTTGGTTTTTGATTCATCAACCTTATTTTCAGTGTTTTGAATTTTAAGTTTTTCATCTTTTAGATCTCTGATTTGTTCTAGTAAATTTTTATTAAGGTTTTTTAAACGTAAATTTTCCTCTTCTTGTTCTGATAAATGTTGCTTGAGTTCTTTCTTTGAAACTTTAGTTTTCTTCACTTGTGCCAGTAATTTTTCGATGTGGTCCTTGAGACGAGAAATTTCTTCGTCCTTTTCCATTATTTCTTTGTAATGTATATCCACAAGATTTTTATGTTCGCGTTCTAACACTTTCTTTCTTTGTTGAATTTTGGTTATTTTGTCATTCTCTTGATCTTTTAGTTGCACTTTCTCAGTACACTGGATAACATCATTCTGTGGAAGTGATAATAGATGTAAAGAAAAGAAGGAATCCATTCTCTTTCTCTCCTCAACCCATCACTCCATTCTTGTAATCAATTGTTCTATATCTCTTGTGATTGATTGTCTTTGTTCCTTACTCAAGGATTCCATATTTTTTCTTTTTCTTCACTTCTTTTATCTTCGTTTTTTTTCAACAATTTATTTTTATTTTT
>APFE031730155.1:15202-32495 GCA_000404065.3 Pinus taeda | reverse complement strand
TTGTTTTTTTGTTTGTTCAAAATATATTATTTCCTTTCCTCTTTTTTTCATATACCCTTCTTCTTTATTCTTTATTATTTTTTTTTTAATAGTAGCAAATGGCCAAAGACCTAAAAAATGGAGAATCTCCCAATGTGTGGCGAAACGCTTCAATTATGACAGCAACAAGGTTGATGATAGGTTGATAGCCAAAAGCTTGGTGATCAGCCAAACGTGGCTCTGATACCAAATGAAGCGAACAAAGTTCCTTCTACAAATTAATTACTCCAAAAGACTTGGAATATCAAGATATCCATTAAGGATATAAATATTATATTAAATATATGAATAAAAATAAGAATGAAAATGATTTACAATGAGAACGAAAGGCTTTCTTATATATCAAACAAGTGTCTCTTTATGAAGGGTGAAAGATCCTTACAAAATACATAGCATGAAGGAAGGCCAGATATGGACTCATGGATCACTTTCCAATAAGAGGAATATTGACATGACTGACTCATGAATGAAAGTGATGGATGGTTTGTGCCCTATAAAGAAGTCCCAAAGGATGAAGACTCCATGACAAAGAAGAAATTCATGACATCAAAGGAAAGAGTTCTTCAAGTAGTTGGTTGTCCCATCATCTCCACCTGAGGAGCTGTTGTAGGTCCCTAGTTAAGAGGGAACCTGGAAACAAGTTTCTTACTTGGTAGAAACTTGGAAGCAAAATCCTAAGCCAAGAGGAAGCTAAGGTACATTACTTCTGTAGGACTGAGTACATTCCTTTAGTGGAATAGATATGTCCTCCCTAATTAAGAGGGAAAGATAGACACATCATTCTTGTCTTCACTTTGGAAGACAGAATGGTGGATTGGGTAAGCATCTGGGATTCGATACTCTTTAAAGATGAGTTAGGGCATCCAAGAAAAGAGTAGTCGTAAAGGATTGATATTCTTTGAGGATTGGGAATCCAAGATAAGAATAGTCCTAGTGGAACACACCCTAAGAACCCGGGTGGGATATGTTCTAGGAGAGACAATGATGACAGTGTGTATAAATCATTGGTCTCGTCAGCATTATGCTCGGATCTCATGGAGAAATAGAGTTGTTAGTCAAGGCCTTGCTATGTGACAATGTTGGTTGATATGATGCTTATAGATGGGTTACCAATCCAATTCTTCTTATGAGAAATTCTTTAGATTGAGAATGACCAAGTACCATTATGAATACCTCCCTAGTTAAAAGGGAGTGTTGAAAAGTGCAACTAGGTTCGATCTTCATAATGTCATATAATTGTGATTTTTATGTAAATGATGTAAAGAAGAAAAATAAAATTATCATTGTAATGCTTGCCTCATGGGTTTCATGAGTAAGGAATTTTATTTTTAGATGGCTCCCATTGTGAGCCTTTAGGATTTATCATCTAGTCATAAAAGTCAAAGAGATTCAACGTCATGTATGAAGAACTCTTCTTGGGCATGTTACAAATGTATATAAGTCAATAGGATTGTCAAGTAGCCCTCCAAGACAAGCACAAGTTATCCTTCTTCAAGTCAGATTCAAGATGAAATATAGAACTCATGTCGGCTCACCTAAATTGGAGACATAACTCTTCATATGGTCATGTCGGCCAATATACATGGACAGACTACTATAAATAGGCAACTCAGCCTATTCCACAGTAAAGAAGTTTGATCACCTTTGAAATTCGATGGAAAATTACAGTGACAAGTTCAGATGTCGTTTTAGGAAAGAAGCTCAGTCATTTTGGTGTCATTGCAGTTAAGTAAAGACAATTTCGGTGCTATCTCTACTTCAGTACCACCATAAGAAGAAGCTCGGATAGGAGATGATCTCGGTGCTACCACAGAAAGAGGGTCACAATGCAACTTGGTGTCATGACAGTGATGGGATACTAAAGTGAGAGGATCTCGGTGTCATAACAGTGATGAGGTCTCAGGAATACAACAGTGAGAGGATCTCGGTGCCATGACAAAGGTGAGATAATGATCTCGGTGCAAAACACAGTGACATGGATCCTAGTATGCTAACAAAGTGAGAGGAAGAACAAACATGGATGACTTGATGGAAGAATCTCTGAAGGAAAAATATTGATTGTCAAGAGAACTTGTGTCTTGGTCTTGGAGTGGCAAATAGGTCAAGGGTTTTGGTCTTGGTATTCGTCAATTGGAATCTCTATAAGAAGAATTTGTGCGGGTTTTCCTCTCAAAGAATGAGAGGTTTTGGCCTTGGCTGATAGCCTACATTATGTGTCTCTTGTCTATTTATGTTCATGCATTGGTAGTTGTTTGATGGAAAAGAACACTAATAACCTAAGTAAAAGAAGATACTAATCTAAAGAAGTAAAAAGCACTCACAAGCAATTACTAATTGAAGAGAAATCACCTAATACTTGATGCCCTAGATTTTTCAACAGTATAGAGTCTAGACTCCCCTTTGTCCATCTTGATATCCCTCAACTTGTTCTTGAGAAAGAGGATTTGATTTGCATTGTTGACTTTCAACATCCCAATCAACTTATCATACATTTCCTTGGAAGTTCCCAAATCATAAGCATAAGAGATTAAATGCTTTTGAATGGAGTCAACTAAGATTTTCTTAGATTTGACCTCACTTTTTCTATACTTCGTTTTACCAGCAGCAGGTGCATTTGAAGGAAGCTCCATCACTTTCCCTTGACATAATCCAACACTTCATGTTCCTCCAAGGTCAAATCAAGTGTCATCTTCCAAGCATGATAATCTGATTTGCCATTGAGCTTATCCTCAGTTTTGAAATAAGAGGTAGCAACCATGGAGATCTATCCCAATAGTCTTTGTCTAACAGCAACAACTATTCCAACAGTGATTGCTTACTCCTTCCTTGGGCTTTTCTTCACCTTTCCTTTGATACCATGTTAATTTTTAAGGTATGTTCTATGCTTGCAACAATTACTTCAATGTCTTATCAGCCCAATTACAATTCCACTTCAAATTCCAATAGCAATCACAATAAATTTCAATAAACTTCAGTAGCAATTACTTAACATTTACTTATTGACAGTAATTGTAGATAGAACATCATCAACAATGCACAAGGAGACAAGCCAAGACAATGAACACAAAAATTAGGCTAATGCCAGAGCAAAGCCCCACAAGGGAGAAAACTCAACCAATCCTTCTTATTGATAAATATCAAATGTTCAGCAGAGAGGGAACCAATCTAGCATAATGATGACAAAGTCAAAGTCAAAGTCAAGACTTCCACTATCCAAAGAAATATGACCAACCAGAATCCAATGCCAAAATAAGAAGCCCAATCTGATTCAAATCAAGAAGTTAATTTTCCATGCTTTTTCCTAAAAAACACTAGCAAATTTCCATTTTTTCTAAAAATAATTCACCCATATTTTATGGGATAAAATCATTTTACCTTAAAAATTGCAAAAAAATTATAGAGACTATATAAAACCATTAGAAATTTGAATAGTTTCATAAGATAAAACTATAATGTATCGCCAAACATTTTATAGTTTGCATAAGATTCGTCGAGGCTTCTACACTTCAAGAAAAAATTCCATTCTTAATTTTTTTTCTTGCTCGAGACCGAGTTAAAGCTCCCCACAATTATCTTGTTAAGGGGTAGAGATGTGGAGGAATACTCAGGCAGAAAGGTCAGCACATTTTTTATCCATACAATTTTTCCAAGCATCTGCAGTTGTTATTTTGAAGAAATCATCTTGAGTGAGTTAGTTTGCAATTGGATGTTATTCGATTATTTAATTTGAAATTACTCTCCATGGAAATTTCTGAAGGGTCGTATAGAATAGCTAGTCCTCCAGATTCTATATTCACCCTATCAACATTTGTCCAAAAACGATTCTTTACCCTATCAAAACGTTTAACGCTTAACTTATTTTTTGGAGTACAATCGCTGCCTTCTCCATTCTTATGAAAGAATATAAACTTTTTCTCCTTTCTTGGTTCCCTTACCCCCTACAATTCCAAGACACAAAATTTATGGTTTGGGGGTTTGCTTTTATTACTTGACTCAAAGGCCTAGTTCACCGTTTACTGTTTTCCCAGAGCTTTCTTCCTCACTCCCACTTTTTTTGTCCCTTATTTTTTATTTTAAACCTAGCCCTTTTAAGATGCACCTCGTCTTCTGTCTGGTTTCAAAAAAATGATAAAAGATGTCAAGGAAAGATCTAATTTTTTGGAAGGAATTGTTGAGTTTTTCGCCAACTAGATTGACTATTTAAGTTGATTCAATGTTGCAAATATCATTTCAGCAAATATTTTGCTGAGAGTCCACAAAGAGACTTATTGAAAATTTCGGGGGAAAATCCATAAATATCAACAAGAATAAACTTGGACATAAGTAACTTTTAAAATATCAGACAAATCAATAACTTAAAACACTCAGGAAAAATGGGAATTATTGAGCAATATCTGAGATATTTGCAACATTGGGTTGATTATCCTCTGGCTCAATTTCTAAACGAATTGTGTTCTCTGGGTGTATTTTTCGTTCCTCTCTGATTTGATCCACCATTAATGGGCTACGATCTTGGATCCTTTGATCGGATCCTCCTAATTTCCTTAATGGTCATTTTCATGCACTGAATGTTGGTTTTAGGCTTCTGCCCTTTCCTTTACTTTTTAATGATCTTGGTTTGGGAATTGTCTCTTTTTTTGTTGTTTCTTTCTTTCTTGAAGTCAGCATCTTCTTCTGCTCGAGGGAGGCAGATTGTGATATTGGCTTTTTTCTTTGGGCAATTTTTTTGGTATGTTTCCTTCTAAATCTTTACCTGTAAAATAGTCAAGTCCAAGCAAGAATGAAAACCTAATGCAACTTCTTTGAAACCCTACTCTCAATGTCATCTTAGTAGGAATTCTCTTCACTTTATGTCAGCTCTCCACCAGCACAAGGGGGGTTTCCCAATGTGAGATTTTGCTAAATTGTCTTTATAAACTTATCCAACAAACCAGATTTAGCAATCAAAAATGTTATGATGAACAATGGATATGATTGTGGTGAATTCAAGCAAATTAGTGCCCATCCTTGCACAAAATGGATTAAAACACTCTGAGGCTTGAAACAATTAATGATAGACAATATTAAACCCAAGAAGATGCTTAAAACAGCAATCAATCCCGGTCATAACAGAGCCTCGAAGTCATATTCCAGCTAACATATTAAGCTCATAAAGTTACATTAGTACTTTTATTGATTTCTTGCCTTTTATATAAAAGAAGATCTGAAAAATGAAGTAAAAGAGAGCCTTTTACTAAAGAGAACAGCTAAGGTACATAGCATAAAGCAGATCAGAAAGTAGGATCTTGAAAAGGACAATGAAGTCTCTTTTCAGACCTCTCAATGCTGAAGATAAACCCTAGGTCAGAAGCAATATTAGGACAAGATACAATAAATTCCTTACAGATGACAATAACATTCCTTAATATTTCCTTGAAAAAGCTCCAAAGCTGCACAAGACGTCTTTCATTACAGCCCAATGGTATGGGGATTTTCTCCACAATGAAAACAAAACTTGGTCAAGTGAGAAAGGGTTCCTTAACAAAACTTGGTCAAGTGAGAAAGGGTTCCTTTTATAGGCTCCTTTTGTAACTTAGAAAATAAAATAATATCAAAATGTTCTAGCTCCTTAGAATTAGGGTGTTAACTTTCCACAAACCAACCCTTTGAAAATGTCAAATAATCCAAGTGTCACCTCCTCATGCTAGACATCGCATATAAAATATAGTTTTTCTTGATTGTTGTGCCACTATAGAGGTTTCTAGGTGGGATGCCTTACTTTAATATGGCCAAAATACCACAAATGATATTAAAAACTGCCTTATAGAGTGTTCTTGAGCAAGGCACTTCACTAAAAAAGACTGCTTTAACGATTATTTTACTTATTAAAATAGCTCTGAAAGTCCACAGTAGTCATCTTGAAATTTTGTCAATGTTTTGGATCACTAACTAGATCCATCCTCAGAAGAAGCAGTCATGACTGCTTGTCAAAGTCCACAGTAGTATATTGAATTTTGGTTCGGATCACTAACTGGATCCATCACCAGGACAACCAGTCCTGACAGATTGTCAAAGTCCACAATAGTCATCTTGAAATTTTGTCAATCACTAATTGGATCCATCCTCAGGACAAGCACTCCTGACTGCTTGTCCTGAAGATGGATCCAGTTAGTGATCTGAAATGTGTTAAATTATGCAACTAGGGTTAATTTTCACTTTGGACAACTCATTTGATGGAGATGATTGTTGCATTTAATTCCTCTCTTCGAGAGGTCCAAAATCGACCTAAAGATCACTCATTTTGGACAAGCAAAAGTTGGAATTTTAATTTATTCTCACACATGTACAATTGTTAACGTCAGCCACACATTTATGTAGGCTCATGATGCCCATTCGGAATGTCTTTCCAACCACTCGGATTGGTATAAATACAAGAGACATCACACCTCATTTGGAGCATCAAGCAATACAACATATCTTCTCTCTCCCCTCTTATTATTGGTTCAGACAGCACTGACTTGGAAGGACTCCTCTTACACGTGCAAAGTACAGAAGACACCTTTGACTGGGCCGAATTGCAAGGTTGTTTCAGGGCGTTGACCTGCGTTGACTTGGGCACATGTGACATGCTTTGACTGTGTTTTCTTTGTGACTGTTTCTGTTTCAAGAGGGCACAGAATCCGAGGAAATCTGGGCACTTTGACCACGAACTTATCTCATACATTTGACCGCAGACTTCACCTATGCATTGACCAAGTTTGACTGTTCAGATTGGCACTGTTTTAACAGATTTTTGACCTGCTAACGAGGCCGAATTGGAAGCCCTTTGACCGAGCTGCTGGAGGACAGTTTTGACCCTTGACCGTTGACTGGTTATGGTTGACTCTAATGTTGTCGACTGCTGTTGACCGAATCAGATTACAGAAGGTTCAGATTTGACCATTGCTCTTTACTTTGTCTATGCTTTGGATAACAGTTTGATATTGAATATGACATTGGATGTTGGCTAAGTCAAAGTTTGACTTTGACTCTTGGATGATGTACTCTTTCTGTTGAACATTTGAAGACAATCTAATAAGAGGAAGCAGATTTGCAAGGGTTTTCCCACAGTGAGTATTGCAATTGACCAAATTTGTGTCTCGTCTCTTGGCTGTCTTTCTATGTGCATTTGTTTATTTGTTTTATCTACTATTGCTCTACTGTCATTGGAAAATTGAAAACGTGAAATTGAGAAATTGAATGCCATTAAATATTGTTGAAGTAATAGTTACAAGTGATGAAGAATTAACATATTAAAAACTGATTAAAAATACAACAAATAATAGTAAAAACTGTCTTACAGAGTGTGCTTGAGCAAGGCACCTCACTAAACAAGACTGCTTTAACGATTATTTTATTTATTAAAAGAGCTCTGAAAGTCCACAGTAGTGATCGTGAAATCTTGCCAATGTTTTGGATCACTAACTAGATCCATCCTCAGGAGAAGCAGTCATGCCTGCTTGTCAAAGTCCACAGTAGTATATTGAAATTTTGTAAATATTCCGGATCACTAAATGGATCCATCACCAGGACAAGCAGTCCTGACAGATTGTCAAAGTCCGCAGTAGTCATCTTGAAATTTTGTCAATCACTAACTGGATCCATCCTCACGACAAGCACTCCTGAGTGTTTGTCCTGAAGATGGATCCAGTTAGTGATCTGAAATGTTGACAAAATTTCAAGATGACTGCTGAGGATTTTCCGAGCTGTTTTAGTAAGTTACTTCACCTAAGAAATCTCCAAATTCTAACTATTTCACTACTAAGCTTACCAATGTATGGTCTAGAATGAAGGATAACCAGTAACCACCACAGGACATATTTCAACACCATAGACATGTCAAAAACTCCCTTAGATGAAGGATGCCCCATAAAGAGTTGTGTAAACAGGCTTGCAGAGGGGCTTGTAAAGCCATGTGTCCTCTTTCCATGAGGGGTGTTCCATCCAAAAGCCATACAAATAATGCCAACATGTCAAATCATGCCTCCAAGTATGCAAATATGCCTCATGGAATATGAGCATGCATCAAAAGTAACCTTAATGAAAAATACACCTCGTTAAGTGTGTAACAGTGCTCCCTTATCTCCCACACCTTGCACAATCCAATGATAACATGGCCAAATGCCCATATTGTTGATAAATTTGCATTTTAGGGGTATCTATTCGTAGTCCAGTTTGTCAACACAATCCAATCTCTTTTCTGTATTTCAATCAACTCCTAATCCCTTTTACAAGTTCACTTCAAAGATTTGAGCACATGCATAGATCCTGAGTTTGCACCTGATTTATCTATGTATCTGCCAAGCATATTTTTTACTCAATTCAGTATTCCTTCGACTTCACAAGATCAAAGGGAGAAAAGGAAGTTGAGCCCATGCAGGGACTGCTGTTGTGATCTTGTCCTCAGGGTCAAAGCCTAGTAACCAGTGATTTGAGTAAAGCCCTTTAGCTCCAAGGAACCAAGGCCCTCCCTTATAGATTTTTTGCCCGGCTGCTTTTAATTCGAAAAGGAAAGGAAAAAACTCACCACTTTCCACAATAGCAATGACTCAACTTGCTTTTACTTCAAAAGGGAAAGGAAAAAACCCACCATTTCCACAACAGTGATGACTCAACTTGCATTGCACAAGAGAAATGCAATGGATTGGAATCCAGGTGTCCAATCCTTGGAATTTCCAATCAGAAGATTCTCTGCTCGAAGTAATGCCTTGCTAAGACAAGCTTCTGATTCAACGTTTGACCACAAAGAGCCTTCCCTTCTTTTTACAAACTGAAAGACACGTCCATTTCGATCTGGTTTAGATTTTGCTGCAGCATATGCTAATGTCTTGGATGCTGTACTAGGTAAGTGAGAGGATAACGGGGATGTTCTACATGGACAGATGAAATAACTTTTTGTGGGATGTATACACCTTGCACTCAGCCTCCTTCCTCCTGTGTGGTTTGTGTAATGTGGGCGCATGTAAATAAAGGTCAGATATGCCCATAGTGTGTGTCTTTGAATTGTTTCTATGACTATAAAAGCTCAATTTTCCCCTTTCACTCTCTAGAACGTCTTTTGTGCCTCCTTGATTTGACTAAGCAAGTACCTAAGGTGTTGCACATACAATGAAGGAAAAATACTTTGAACAAGTAAATGAAATTTAAATTCTGGAAAAGAATTGACACTGCAGATATGATAACTGAGGGCCAAGGAAACTAAATCCAAAACTTCTCTTGACCCGCAGGCCCTTAGTTTCTATTGACCCAAAAAGGCATTCACTATTTTGGTATAGCTAAGCACAACACTGATGCCTAAACAAGCCTTAGTGCCTATGATAAATAAGCTGTAATTCATTTTAAACTTAGACATTATCTTTCATACACAATTTCAAACATTTTATCCTTATTAGTGCACATATAGCAGAAGGAAAGGATGACAATTTAGAAAGATTGATAATGAACTACAAGCCATCTGTCTCTTACTCTGGTTTTGTTTTTACTTGAAAAAAACACATAGGCTAGATGGATGACAAATTAAATTCCAGGGCAAAATTGGCAGTACAGAAGATAGTTACCATATACAAATGTGGATTCAAATTCAATATGATTCGGGAAAGAACAAGTTGAAAAAATTCAATTCAGAAAATGTTTAAAGGTATGTTAAAATTTATTGGAAAGCGTGCTTAAAACTGGTCCCTACTTGGAGAGACCTCATAATAAGCCTTAATTATTAGTTAATATTGAGGTTTCCATGTTATAAACCCAAAAGCATTTTAATTTTATAATTGTTAAATTTAATTTTAAAGATAAAGGTCATTCTTTTTGTTGTATATGGTTTGCGCGGGCCAAATCAAATTTTAGGAGCAATGAGGTTGAATTGCATTCTTGAACAAGTTTCCATGCACAATGGATCTGATTAAGCCAAATTATGCTACTATGCTACATAATACCATCATTGGCGGTCGATAAAGATAAGTACAATATTGAAAGCTTAAACAAGGCCTTGTGCCCCACTACAAGTATCCTATATTTCAATCCAAAGTAACAGGACATGGCAAGTCTTGTGGCCACTAGAAATATTCTATATTTCAAATTTTCTACTTAAACTTAAACATACTATATTTCAAGTTTAATTATATATTCTCTTCCATATAGGATTTCAAACATTATTCCCTTCGTACATACAATTTTTATATGGGCAAGATTTAGAATTTAGGAAGACTACGAAAATGAAATACACAGCCATCCGTATCTTGTTCTTATTTTGTTTCTGCCTTGAAAGACAACATAGCAAGTCGTGACACTTAAAACAAAAGGCATGCAGATTTTTCTGCAAACACGGTTTTAAAAAAAATGCAATCACCTGGAAATGTGAGCTATTGAGACACCGACCAATCTGCCGAAATAGAGGGACCATACAGCGCTGAAATTCTGCAGCTTGTGTAGATTCTAAAACCTCCTCTAGCTCCCCCAGAAACAATACCTCCTTTTGACAGTTTGTAACAGGCCAGTACTTCAATAAACCCCTAATAACAGTATCTGCCAATTTGTAGTCTTTTTCAACAAACTGTGTGATGCAATAGGAGAGTTGCTGATGATAAAGTGCAACACACTTAGGTTTGTGTAGAGGAATAAGAGCTCTTACTAGAAACAATTTATGCTCCTCTTTCATGGGAAGTGCAAAACCATTAATTATGCTCCCTAAAATTTCTAACAGCTCACCAATGCCACTATGCCTTTCTGTCTCCATGACAAAACGATAGAATATATTGTTGATTGCTTTCCGTATATAGGGACGGTGCACCATGAACTTCCCATAAATGCGGTGCAATATTGTTTTCAAATACTCTCTCTCCCTATGATCCTCAGAATCGAACAATTCAAGCAATCTCAAGACAAAGGAGTGATCAATATATCTCTTCGCAATTTTGGGATCTGTTTCTGTAGATACTATGTATCGCAGCAGAAGTTCATACACTATTTGCAAATGTGGCCAGGCGGGTTCCATACACGGTTCCTCTTCTTCTGGGTCAAAGACCTCAGATCCTGTGTTTTCATGAGCAGAAGGAGGCAAGCAGCGGAAAAGGTTTTCCGAGAACATCTTTGCAAGCTCTTCTTGTAGAGATTCATTAAGCTTGTTCGAACCGGCTTGAATAAAATCGACGAGTTCCAGCAGGGTCTGCCGTTTGATTTCTTTCTCTCTTACATTCTTTGCAGGATCCAAGAAATCAAACACATGACAACAAAGACTCAATTTCTTCGAAAGGAGGTTCAGTCTTTCAGAGGCAGCAACTTCTCTGAACGCTGGCAGATTTTCCATAGCAGAAAAACCTCCATTAGCGGTGGTAATAGCTGTGCTTCCTGGAGACTTTTCCTTCCCAGGCAGCATTCGAGCTGCAGCCTGATGATGCGGTGCCGCCAAGGAAAGACTGTTCCTAGGAACATGGTTTATGGCTATTTTAGATCCTGAATGTCCTGCTCCCGACCCAGAATTCCGAGAATTTGTGGAATTACCTCCCGATGCACCCGCTCTGCCCCCAGATGCATTCGCGGGATTCGTCGTCGAGCCCGGGCTTTCATTACTTTCAGACTTCGAATTCTTGCGACTGGACCGCTTGCCAATAATTTTATTAAACATTCCTAGAGAATTCTCTTGTACCAAATCCTCCTTAATGTTTGAGATATTAGAAATGGCTCCTTACCGAGCATAACAGATCAATCAATATAACAAATGCCTGCAATCTGCTGTGTTCGAGATCGGCAAACTCTGTTCTTTTCGCCTCGGCCGATGGATCCGAACAATCTCATCTGAACAGCAGAGGACCGCATAGCTGAACGCAATAACAGTAGCAATAATCTCTGCAGAGTGCAACTCCTCGGATAAAAATCAGGGTTTCCAATGTCCCCGGAAATAAACCCCCGCTCGAATAAATCATTTCACGACCCCATCGAAAACTGACCTTTTTGCCCGATCTAAAAGCCCACGGTCAAACGTCGAAATCGCTACGGAGTTGCAGAAAGAACGAAACGCAAACCCTGAGTTTCACAAAAATAAACGAACCCCGTCATATTTTAAATGGGCATTTCGCACTAAATTTTAGACATGTGAGAACTGAATTTAACTAATTCTTTGCAACGAACAGAGCAAATCCTCAACAAAATTCGAAAACTATAAAGATTCCAGCAAATGAGAAAAACGCGAAGATTAGACGCCTGTTTTCTAATGGATTCCTTTTTAAAACGATCTACAGGTGAATAGAGAGGGTTTTTCTTTCTCGCACCTCCGAGACCCGATATAGGGGGCACAAATGCTTCGATTTTTTTGCGATATTATCCGCGAGACGAGACGCCGGGGTGATCGAACCGCCGATACGATGACTATGGAATTTAACGAAAGGATGGATCCTGCGAGTGCTGGAGTGGAGAGGTCAAAGGCTTGCATGTTACCCGGGGAGATACGATGCAAACCAGAGAGAGGACGAAGCGATGGGACACACAAGGAAAAACCAAAAATCAAATGGGAAAACTATATACGGGATCGACGCTCAGGATCTTCCCAGCCATCCTACCGGAGATCGGACGGTGGAGAAACACCGATGACGTGTCCTTTTCTTTGACCTGGCTCGTCGGTGCTTTAAATCGGGAGTCTGGTGACAATTTCGCTTTTTAATCCCGAGGAATTGCACTTATCCTGAGGCTATAGGATACCGCTATCCGTGGAAGTCTTATTGGTAGCAAGGCTTTGTTCAGTCGTTCTTCGAGTTGATGTGATAGTTTCTTATTTGATTTTATTATTAATTTAATTTTGTTAATGGTTGATGACATTTTGACAGTTTACTTTCATATACATATATAAAAGTCGATTTTGGAATGTAATTGGGTTTTCATGCGGATGTGCTTATCGAAAAACATATTGTAATGTTAGGTGAATATTTTGATTGGTAAAATAAAAAGAATAAATTTAAAAAGATAGTGTAATATTATGTTATATGAAAAACACAATATTAGGTGAATATTTGACTGGTAAAATAAAAAGAATAAATTTAAAAAGAGTGTAATATTATGTTATGTTTTTTTATATAATGGAAAAATTTATAATAGTTTAGTTGTAAAATTATTAGGGAGAAAACTTATTATGAGTTATTATTTGTAAATGGAGGCTAATTCTTATTGTTATTAAAAGAAAATTATTCCACTTGGAATTATCCACTCCGGTCGTAAAGGGGCAAGCTTTCACTTTGTTAAATGCCTCTAGGTATTGGGTCATTAGCCTATTTCCTTGTGTTTAAAATGAATAGTATATATATGTGTATGTGTTACCATCTTTACTCGTGCTTTATCTAGTTCATAGAGAAATCAAATATTGTGTGTGCTTAACCATCCTAGATCCATATGAATAGTATATATGTGTGTATGTGTTACCATCTTTATTCGTGCGTTATCTAGTTCATAGAGGAATCAAATATTGTGTGTGTTTAACCATCATAGATCCATCTGTACTCTGGTTTTATCAAGCTTAGAGATGATCAAATATCTCGAGGTGTAAAGCTTCCTCAAGTTTTTCACTCAAAAGAGAGAGATGAAGTATATATGTGTGTATGTGTTACCATCTTTACTCCTGCTTTATCTAGTTCATAGAGGAATCAAATATTGTGTGTTTAACCATCCTAAATCCATTTGTACTCTGGTTTTATCAAGCTTAGTGAGGATCAAATATCTCAAGGTGTAAAGCTTCCTTAAGTTTTGCACTCAAAAAAGAGGGATTTCATCTCTCTTGAGGCTTAATAGATCTAGAGTTAAAATGAATCTAGAATGTTGTAATTTATACAATTTTGTGGCTATTTAGAATATTGAATTTATTTATGTAATTAAAAATATAATTTAAACAAGTGTTATATAGTAGCTAATATATGCGACTTAGTTTAAATATAGTTAAATTAAAGTAAAAACCAATAAATAACTAAAATTGCATGTACCTGTCTTGCAACAACAATAAAATTGCATTAGCCAAAAGAATGTAATAGTCTTTGATGCATTTATTGTTTATTATCTTTGTTCTTTTATGCTTACTTGATGTTAGTAAATAAAATATTTTTAAAAAGATGTGTTCAAGCGAGGCTATATTGTAACTGGTCCATACTGCGTAGTTTAAATATAGATAACTTAAAATAAAAAATAAAAACAATAAAGACATGAATATTTCATCAATAACCTATATTCCATTATTTTTAATGTTAACTTGTTTCTCGAGTCTCGAGATAGTTGTTACTATTATTTGTAGTTTCTTTTGTACAAAAAGGAGGTTTTTTCTATTGTTCTTTTGAAACAATATGTTAAAATCACAAGCCAAATATTTTACTTGTCTAGAGACCAAACACATATTAGTTAGAAAATATTATTATGTTCTTAAATAATATAATTCAACGTTGAATCCTCAATGCATGTGGGAGCTCTTTTACTAATATCAACACCTTCAAGAAAAAAATATGAGCCTAGATCCATCTTAACTCCAGATCTATCAAGCGCCGAGAGGGATTTGATCCCTCTCGGCGCTTGATAGATCCGGAGTTAAGATGGACCTATGCTGGTTTTGGTCGTGTGCGACCAAAGAAAATCTAATGAACATATGATTAATTTTATCAATAATATGCAAATTCATCTAAATATGTCTCAGATAATCTAGTCATTTTAATTTTAAATTTGTTTAGTTACCTGAGTTTGTTGAGATGATAAATATTGTTAATAACTTTAATGATTAATACAAATTTTGAATGTAAAGTGACAATGTAATATTGTTGAATGATAGAAAATGTGAATAATAAGAATATAGTAAATTACAAATAGTCTTCATTGTGATTAATCTCAAACTATTTTCTTATACTATTCTTATTGTCACCCTTGTTACTTTTGTCATATTTTCATATCGATTGTCATCTTTTAATATAGATTATATGAAAAGGACAGGTTAAATCATAAACCATTTAAATATTTAGCTCGAGCTATTGTAGTAAACATCATACCTTATCTCTCTTTCTCTCCAATATTAATAGGTTGAATTACTGTAACACAAAAATCAATGTACATTGTTAATAATTTTTTGTGCTTACACTGAAATCAATGCACAATGTTAATCCAACCACTTTAAAATTAATGTACCATCATACATACAATTACATCAAATCATAAATCAACATTTACATTGAAATCAATGCATCTAATGCAAGAAATCAAATAAGATTAGAAAACAACATTTACATTAAAGACAATGCATCTAATCCAAGCAATCAAATAGGATTAGAAATCAACATTTACACTCAAATCAATGCATCTAGTGCAAGTAAGCAAATAGGATTGTAAACCAACATCTACACTCAAATCAATGCATCTAGTGCAAGTAAGCAAACAGGATTATAAACCAACATCTACACTTAAACCAATGCATCTAGTGCAAGCAATCAAATAGGATTAGAAATCACCATCTACACTGAAATCGATGCATCTAGTGCAAACAATCAAATAGGGTTAAAAATCATATACATTGAAATCATTGCATCTAGTGTAGGCAATCAAATATTATTAGAAATCAACATCTACATTGAAATATATGCATCTGGTGCAAGCAATTAAATAGGATTAGAAATCACCATCTACATTGAAATTAATGCATTTAGTGCAAGCAATCAAATAGGATTAGAAATCATCTACATTGAAATCAATGCATCTAGTGCAAGCAATCAAATGTCATTAGAAATCAACATCTACACTAAAATTAGTGCATCTAGTGCAAGCAAACAAATAGGATTAGAAATCACCATCTACACTGAAATCAATGCATCTAGTGCAAGAAATATTCTTCCCTCTCTCTCCCCCCTCCATCTATATCTATATCTCCCTCCATCTCTCCTTCTTTGTCTCTTTATCTCAACCCCCCAAACATAGACGCTCTCTGCTCCATATATATCAATCTCCATGCCCCTCCCTCCCTCTCTCCATGTCTCTCTTCTTCCCCCTCTTCACTTTCCATTTATATCTCTATCTCCCTTTATTTCTTTATATTGCCTCCAAAACATACACTCTCCTTCTCCAGTATATCTATCTATCCCGCCCTCCTCGTCTCCCTCCCTCTCTCTCTCTCTCTCTCTCTCTCTCCCACTTCTATCTCTCTTCCCTCCTGTTGTCCTCTCTCCCTCTCTCTCTCTATCTTTCTTATCACTCCCTCCCTCTCTCTCTCTCCACCTTTCTTTCTCTATTTCTTTCTTCTTACCTCCCTCTCTCTCCACCTCCAACTCCAACTCTCTCTCTCCACACCTTTCTTTCTCTATTTCTTTCTTCTTACCTCCCTCTCTCTCCACCTCCAACTCCAACTCTCTCTCTCCACACCTTTCTTTCTCTATTTCTTTCTTCTTACCTCCCTCTCTCTCCACCTCCAACTCCAACTCTCTCTCTCCACACCTTTCTTTCTCTATTTCTTTCTTCTTACCTCCCTCTCTCTCCACCTCCAACTCCAACTCTCTCTCTCTCTCTCCAACTCTGTTATTATATCCCTCCCTCTCTCCTCTCTGCTTCTTTGTCTCTTTATCTCACCCCCAAGCATACACACTCTCTATCCACCTCTCCCTTGTCACTCCCTCTCCCTCTCCACTTCTCACTCTCTATGTATTTCTTCTTCCCTCCCTCTCCCTCCCTCTAACTCCATCTCCCTATCCCTCCCTCTCTCCCTCCATCTCTCCTCTCTCTCAAGTTTGCTCTGTCATACTTCCTCTCTCCCCCTTTCTCTCCTACCTCATTCTCTCTTCCCCCATCACTCACTCTCTCTCTCTCTTTTTCCATCCAATACTCTCTCTCCTCCTCACTCTCAAGTCTGGTCTCTCATTCTTCCTCTCTCTCCCTTTCTCTCCTACCTCCCTCTCTCTCCCCCCATCTCTCTCTCCCTCTCTCTCCAATCCTCTCTTCTTTTCCCCATCTCTCTCTCTCTCTCTCTCTCGCTCTCTCTCCCCCCAACTATGTTACTATATCCCTCCCTCTCTCCTTCTCTCCCCCCTTCTCTCTATCTCTCCCTCTTTGTCTCTTTATCTCACCCCTAAACATACACACTCTCTCTCCATCTCTCCCTTGCCATTCCCTCTCTCTCTCCACTTCTCACTCTCTATGTCATTCTTCTTCCCTCCCTCTATCCCCCCCTCCAACCCCATCTCTCTATTTTCTCTCTCTCTCCCCCACCTCTCTCTCTCTCTCTCTCTCTCCCTCTCTCTCT
>APFE031730155.1:0-14379 GCA_000404065.3 Pinus taeda | reverse complement strand
TATTTTTTTTTGTAAGTTGAGTGGTGCCATATTCTATTCTCAAAAAGGAAACATTACATAGTTAGGGTGGTCTCAACCCGCCCCGGAGGGAAACCGAGTTTATTGACCACCGATAGTTTTTCACAGCTGCCCAAAAATAGAATGTTTTAAGCTTGTCTTTCCATGCCTTATACACTTTATCTATATTCCTATTACTACCTACATACAGCTGCATATATATATATAAACAGAAGAGTTAAGCATGGCTAAAACAGAAACAGAAAATAACAGTTCCTAAATTCATCATGGACATGCCTTGAATTACTGGTCCTCTGGATTCTCTTGCTGTTTTTTCTCTTTCTTGACCAGCACCCCGCTTGCCTCAAGTTGCTAATGCAGGTCCTCCAGTTGTTTATCTTCCATCAGCAAAGTGATTACTATGTTCTTCAATTCTTTCTTCAAATTCGGGATACCCTGAGACAATTCGGCCATCTTCATTGCTATCTGTTCCATGGCTTTAGTCATGAGCCTTTTCATAACCCAGTACAAATGCAGGGACTGTTTGTAAAGCGTCATTCTTCCTCTGGTGTGCCCTGGGTCAGGCAGGAGGTCAATCCAATCTTCCATCTCATCCTCTGACTGGGCCTAGATGGCTTCCTCCTCCCAATGCTCAATAATTCTTTTGATTTTTGGATTTGATTTCTCCCTATACTCCTTCTCTGCAATCCTAGCTCTATTTCCTATGGTCTGCCTGGTCTGTCGGATCCCATCTCCCGCCCCTGTCTCAGTTTCCTCATCCTTGCTGGGGCTACACTGTCGTCCTCGTCGGCTGCGACCTGCCTCCACATCTCGCCCTCTCCGGCTGCCTCTACCCATACGGCCTCTCCCTCTCCTGTATCTTCCCCTGCCCCTTCCTACGCCATTTGACGGGCTCCCTCCTTCATCTTCGCCATTCTCGGTCGCTGGTTTGTTCCGGCCATTTTGCCTTACCTCCTGCACATGATCCTCCCGACCCTCCACCATATCCTCACTCTCCCCTTCGGAGACTTCATACACAGGGATGCCCTGTGGCGTGCAGTCCTCCATCTTCCGCTTACCCTTTCTGTCCCCGTCTCTCCTGCTCTGATCATCCTCCATTCCGCTGCTTCGCATCCAGCATTGAGCTTTCCCGCTTCCCTCGGCTTCCATATTTTCCTTTCTTCTCCGGTTCCGCTCACCTCCCGCTTGGTTTACAGGGCTGCTCGTTTCCTTGGCGCTGTGGCTCCGTTCTGTGCAACCAAGACGATTTCCACTGGGGTCCTTCCCTCTTGGTCTAGCCTGCCACCCTTTCTTCGTTAACCTGCTCCTCTGCATGCCTGTCCTCTTTATGTTTTGGCGCTGTGTTCTATTTTGGATCTCTGCGCCATCATTTCTCCACCTCGTCTCTGCCCTCATGTCCCGTCCACCGTCCTGCCGTGCTGCTCCACTTACCATCCCGCCGCACCATTCACCTGTGGCAATAATGCCTTGATACTGCCTGCATTCGCCTGCTTCGTCCGCCGCCGATCCATAATTCCTTCCTTCTCCACGTCACGCAACCCGATCGGGTAATTAATATGAATATTATTAGATTTAATAATAATAATATATTAATCTTTTAATATTTATATTAGGGTTAATAATTCTTTTTTGCATGGTATTAATAAAAATTTGGCCCATAGCCTTCACCTAAATAAAACCTCTTTTTTGAGTGTTAGTAAGTATAAAGACGTTTATAGAGTAAATATAAAAAGAGGTTTTATTTACCATCCCTCTATTTTATTTATATTTTTATTTATTTATCATCTCTCTTTTATTTACCAAGGTACTTGGCCCATAGCCTTAGTATATAATTAAATGTTGATTTCTAATCTTATTTGATATATTTTTATTTATTTACCATACATCTTTATACCTCTTTTATATTTATTTATTTACCATAACCTCTTTTATAAATATGGTATTTGGCCCATGGTATTAATAATTATTTGTCCCATGGTATTTGGCTCATACCTTTCCACCCAAAATAAAACATAAAAGAGATTTTATTTATTTACCATGCCTCTAGTTTATTTAGAATTTTATTTATTTACCGCACCTCTCCACTGTAAAAAAATAATAATAATAATAATAAATAAAATAAAAATACCATACCTCTGGTTTATTTATATTTTTATTTATTTACCGTACCTCTTTTTTGAGTTTCCTAAACTTCTATATATTTTAAATTTATATATATGTTTTTTTTCCAAAGAAAAAAATCGAACTTTTTATAAACAGAATAAAAAGTTACAAAGAATATGCTCAAGCATTCAGTTTGCTATATGATTTGATAATCATAGAGCTCTACAAGAAGGCTGTCCTTCATGTCCAAAACTGAGAAAAAGTGGTACCCTTGATCTGAAACCATAAGCCTCCTCATATTGAGGAAAAACAGCTCCCATCTCAAGATCAGTCATAGCAGAATAAACAATTTTCCATATGCTGAAAGTCTCCATAGAGAAACAAAAACAATGCATCTATTTCATGGGTCTCCTCACTGACGATCATATTGAGGAAAAACAGCTCCCATCTCAAGATCAGTCATAGCAGAATAAACAATTTTCCATATGTTGAAAGTCTCCATAGAGAAACAAAAACAATGCATCTATTTCGTGGGTCTCCTCACTGACGAAAACAACCCAAACAGAAAATAGATACAAATGTCATGCAAAACTGATAATAGTTTGATAAAAAACTCATAACAGCTTTAAGCAAAAACCGGCTTTGCATAGCCTGAAGAGTCCAAAAAGTAAATAGACTAAGAGTAAGGAGGCTGATCCGAAGCGTGGATCTCTCCATGGTTCTCCTCCACTATTCTCCAACGGCCCATATCTTGTTGCAGACCCTCTTTAGAAAGCTTGTCTGTTGTATCATTGCGTTCCCTGTAGATGTGGCAAAGAGAGAAAACATTAAAGGAAAGCTTTAACTGCTGAATCTCTTCTAATAAAGGTAACAAGATATAATTTTGACATCTACTTTGACCATTGGATCATTTTATAACATTCAAAGAATCCCCAAAAATCTAAACTGTGAAGATGTTCCTGTGGATAAGCCAACATAAAAGCAGTTTTAGAGCAGATAATTCCGCGAAGTTATTTGTGCTATTGCCTAATCCCATAGAGGCTTTTAGGATCTAGTTTTCGTTTATGTGTATGGCCAAACTTGCTCCTGCTCTATTGTTCTGGGATGCCCCATCAAAAAATGCCCAGGGTATTCCTTCCTTAATTTGTTCCTCTCTGACTTGTCTGGGAGTCCTCTCCTCTTCTGATTCGAGAATATTTGTGAAAATAGAAGTACGTTGTATAGCAATAGTCTCGAAAGGGGTATCCTTATCCAAGAAGATGCTCCTGTTCCTGGCTATCCAGTCGCCCCATGCGATGATGGGAGGTAAATTCCGCAAAGTCCCTTCTGGATATAGATGCCACCATTTATGCCAAACATCCGAGAAAATTTCCCCTTCCTATACTACATTCTTCTCGATGAGCTTCCCAACCTCGAGCCACACTTTTTTAACAATAGGACAATGTATAAAAAGATGCCTTATTGTTTCAGATTCATTTTTGCATAGTGGGCATCTCCCTAGTCCTGACTTATATTTGGATTGAAGGATGTCCCATGTAGGGATTTTTTGCTTGAGAATGCACTAGGAAAAAAAATAAAATAAAAAATAAAAAAATATATATATATATAATATATATATATATATATATATATATATATATATATATATATATATATATATAATATATATTATAATATATATATATATATATATATATATAATATATATAATATATATAATATATATATATATATATATAAGAATAAAAATAATAATAATAATAATAATAAAATATGGCTTTAGCAGGGCAATTTAACTTCCACAAAGGCTTGGCCCACCATTCTGGATCCCCCTAGCCTTTCTTAGACATAAGGAATTTATACCCAAATTTAGGGGAATATGATCCAGATTTTGCATGGGCCCACACCAATTGATCAGGTCTGTCTTTCAGTCTTACATTTGACCTGGAGAGTTCTAGGGTATAGGCCTTCCAATCGTTCCACCAATGGGGCAGGAGATCCAACCCCTCTCCTGAATGCCACGCTTGACCCCAAATAGTTGAGTGACCATGTTTCTCTACCTGGTTAAGGAAAAGAATTTCTTTGGATTCAAGATGCCTGATAAGGTCTGGGGATAGAGCATAATTTTCATTACAACCCACCTAGGGGTCTTTCCCTATTCGAAGATTTGCCCCGTTCCCAATCTGCCAAGACAGACCTTGCTCAATAATCTTGAAAGCATCTATCGTAGCCTTCCAAACCACTAAAACATTCCCTCCTTTCTTGTTGGGATTTCCTATCCAATCTTCTAAAGGGACCGGGTCTATGTATTTCCTTTTTACCTCTTTTGTCCAAAGATTTTCCATTTTAATTATTCTCCACCCTGATTTAACTGCCAGTGAAGGACCAAAAGCTATGAGGTCTTTAATTCCCCACCCTCCCCAATCTTTTGGTCTTGCCACTTTCTCCCAAGCAACCCAAGGAAGCACTGATTCCTCCTTTGAACCTGCCCAGAGAAATCTGCTACATATCCTTCTTATCTTTTCCAGAATGCCTTTAGGTACCCATGTCAAAGCTGCCTAGTATACCAGAATCACTAATAGAACAAATTTGATTAGGGCCAGCCTTCCTGCTCTTGAGAGCCACTTGAAGCTCCAATGAGTAATTCTAGCTTCTATTTTTGCTAGCAGCCAGTTCGAGTCCTATTTCCTATAAGCATTTGGTTTCAGCCAAAACCCCAGATATTTGAAACGATCATCGAATTTGTGCACATCAAAGGGTAGGACTGATGAATTTTGGCTTATCTCCTACTTGTTAAATCCTTCCAGAATCAGCTGTGATTTCCTAAAATTCACTTGCATTCTTGTGGCTTTCATGAACAGCTCAAGAATCCTCTTGAGTTCCTTTATTTCAGATATGTTCCCATTGTTGAATAGTAAGATGTCATCTACAAAGAGTAATGGAGCGGTATACTTTGCAGACAAATCAAAACTCAAGCCACCAGGGCTTGACAAAATCAGGCTCAAACTAGCTGGTCTTCCAAACTTTCTTCTACATGATGTTTTATATCTCCTGGAGTTGAGGAGAAACTTGTTGTCCTTGGTCCACATCCGCCAACAAGGACACTCCATTCATATGTTTGATGACAAGGTTGAGGTCAGAAAAGCATCAAATCACTCACATGTCATGACGAGGATAGAAGAAGAAAGACTTCTGAAGCTGCAAGGTACCTCTGCTTGTGCATAAAAATTCTCATACAGTTCTCATTATGATGAAGGTACATTTCTATTGAATATTTTATGGCATGCTAGATTTGGACACTTGAACTATGACAACGTTTGCTTGTTGAAGAAAAATGGTGTTACTAGTTTGCCTACAATTCCTAGGAAACTTAAGCAATGTGATGCTTGTATTCTAGGAAAGCATAACAAACAATCTTTTCATGATTCACATTCTAGAGCACATAGAAAACTTGAACTCATTCATTCATATTTATGTGGTCCAATGCATGTTCCTTCTGCAAATGGAAATAAATATATGATGACATTTATTGATGACTACACCAGAATGTGTTGGGTTTATTTATTAAAGAACAAATATGATGTTTTTCAAGCATTCAAGAACTTTCATACATGGATTGAAAACGATGCACAATCTCATATTGGCTCTATTTGCATTGATAATGGAAAAAAATGGTACTTCAAACGAATTTGAAAACTATATTCATCAACATGGGATCAAACATCAAACAATTGTGCCTTATAATTTCCAACATAACAGAGTAGGTGAAAGAATGAATAGGACAATCTTAAATATGGTATGTTCCATAATGTTTTTCAAGAATGTAAAATTGATGTTTTGGGTTGATGCAATTCTATGTGTTGTGTATGTAAAGAACAAATGTCCATCTAATGCTATTATAAACAAGACTCCATATGAAATGTGTTATGGCCACATTCCTTCGGTAAAGCATCTCAAGGTCTTTGGTTCCACCTGTTATGCCTTAATACCAAAGGAACAATGAAAAAAACTTGGTGCAATGAGTTGTAAGTGTATCTTCTTGGGGTGTTCAAATACCTCCAAAGCATACCATCCATGTAATGAAGTTAATAAGAAGTTTGGTGTATCTAGAGATGTAATCTTTCTTGAATATTCTAAAGATGACAGTGTTGTTGAGTGGCAACTTGATCGCTTGGATAGATTTAGATATGAAAAATCGTTTCAAGAATTTGATAATTAGATTCCATATCTTGAAGGGGGGATTCCTATACTAGATCAATTTGTGGAATCTTCTTTTGAAGCACTCTCTCCCCCACATGAAGCTCCAACCACTAATGATACTTTGAGTGATGTGATTGTGATCTAGGTGGATATTGTTTTTGACCAACTCTTTGAGATCTTCAAAAAGAGGTATTATGGTAGCCAAACAAAGATCGTATGCCAAAGTTACGACCCCGAGAAAATGATGTACCAATTTACCCAAACAAAGCCCATGGTTTTGGTGCTTCATCTCCTAGGGTTAGGTTTCTGGATGTTTAGGGATTTCCATTGTTTCTCAACAATAAATAGGCCTTGGAGCCTCATTGTAACATAGTTCAAAGGCGTGTAGACACCACATATCTTCTCAGAGATAAGCTACCATCACCCAAGCTAGTTTATTTCCATTTTGTTTGTAAGCATATTTCATTATTATGATATTAATAAAATGAAGTGTTATTTCTGCAACATCTCTGTATTTATGGTTATATTTGTAATTTGTTGCATTCTTGTTGAAGTTTGGATTAGTGGTATGAGAGCGGTCTACTCGTTCTCTGTTTTTCTTTGCATGTCCCCAACAAGGTCGGGGTAAAGGAGTTAGGGCTCTATCTGGTTGAACCTTTGCAAGACCAGCCTCGCAAACCTCGATGGCCTCCCATGGCGGAAGAAAAGAAATACAAGGGGCAGGAGATCCTTTCAAAATATTGCTTGAGGAAGCTCTCAATCGACAAAGGAACACGATGATGGATAACTTTGCCCAAATCCTTTGACGATTACCCACAGGCGACGCATCTTCATCCAAGAGCCACTCTAGTGGCGCCACTCCCTTTAAGGTACAAGTTAACTTTGATATTCCCATATTTGAGGGCCAGATAGATGCAGATGTCGTAGATAAATGGTTGAATCTATTTGAAGGATATTTTTCAGTTCATGACTTTTCCAATCGGGAAAAATAGTACTTTTTCACTTCTCAAAGTTGCCCCACACGTCGAGGACTAGTGGGAAACATAGTGTGAACAAAACGACAAGAGTGAATCCTCACTATTTTCAACTGCACTCACTTGGGATTATTTCTGAGACTCCATCAAGGAACAATATTGCCTTGTCGGGAGCTATGAAGATAAATACATAAAGTGGACCACACTATGGTAGGGAAGGGACCAAGATGTGCCAAAGTTCACAAATGTTTTCCATACCCTTCACACGAAGTTGGGTATCAAGGATTCTGAGTGGCATAAATACATAAAGTGGACCACACTATGGTAGTGAAGGGACCAAGATGTGCCAAAGTTCACAAATGTTTTCCATACCCTTCACACGAAGTTGGGTATCAAGGATTTTGAGTGGCATTTGGTACGCAAGTATCACGGTTGTCTACACAAGTACATTCAAGATGAGATGGAGTTCCTGGACATCTCCTCGCTCGACATGACATGCCAATACACTGTTAAGATCGAGCAAAAGTTTAAACAAAAGAGGCGAGACTTTGGATCTGCGAATCCAAAGCAAGGAAAAGGTGCCCCCAAACCCCATAGCAAAGGTGAAATAAAAGGTGGGGCAACCCAATACAAGCCTCCGAAGTTGCAACCAAATAACAATACCATGAAGCCAAAGAAAGACACGGGAAAATGGTGTGAGTTCCATAAGAGGTCTACTCACAACACAAGTGAGTGTCGGGCCAAGCAGTCGCTGGTGGCGAAGCTGAAGGCTTCCAAATCAGATGTAGGTTATGACTCTGAGTTAAAACCTGATAAGGGGAATGACAAAGGGAAGCAGATCATTGATGGGGAGCCCAGTGCCACCGTGGCCACCACCAAGATCCAGAAAGATGAGCCTGAAGATCCAAAGGAGGGGGAACACCTCTTTCACTCACAAATGTGGGTGAATGGTTCTCCCTTACAGTTCATTATCAATAGTAGGAGCCAAAAGAACCTCATTTCAGCAGAGGTTGTGAGGCAGTTGGGCCTACCGAGGATAGCGCATCTGAAGCTGTACACCATCGGGTGGCTTCTCCAAGGACAAGATCTTCGTGTAAGCTAGGAGTGCCGCATTCCCTACATCATCAAGCCCTTCACGGATGAGGTATTGTGTGATTTTTCTCCTCTTGAAGTTTGTGATGTATTATTAGGACAACCATACTTGTGGAAGCGACATGTTGTATATGTGTCTAGACCTTGCTATGTGATTATTACTTTGGGCAATAAGTTGTATAGGATACTGGAGGTGGCACCACCTATTGTCATCTCTTTAATCACTGCAAAGAAATGAAGTAAGATTATTTCCCAGACCAGGAAATTTGTTTTCCTTATGATACACCCATAGGGCAAGAAGAAGGTTGTGGCCATGGCTTCCAGACAGGGCTCCATTGCACAACAACAACAGATGGACAAGGTCGTGGAGGAGTACATGGACATTTTCGCCTCACCTACATGGGTACTCCATCGATCTGACCCTGGGCACGTCACTACCCAATGGGTCGATCTATCGATGCTCTGTTATGGAGAATGATGAGATCAAGAGGCAGATTCAGGAGCTTTTGTAGAAAGGGCACATCAGGCCAAGCATCACCCTGTGGGAGCCTAATTGTATTGGTATAGAAGAAGGACGAGACCTAGAGACTCTGTGTTGACTATCAGGGTTGAATAAGATCATTATCCGAATAGGTACCCAATCCCACAGATTGATGACCTTCTATACCAGCTCAAAAGAGGGCCAAATATTTCGGAAAGATTGACTTGAAGTTCGATTATCATCAGGTGCCTATCAAACCCTCCAATATGTGGAAGACTGCCTTCAAATCCAAGAAGAGCCTTTTCGAATGGTTGGTAATGCCATCTGAGTTGATGAATGCCCCCACAACCTTCATGAAATTGATGGCTGACATCTTGCAACCCTTAACCAATGCGTTCATGGTGGTGTATTTAGACAACATCTTGATCTTCAACCAGAATTGGGAAGAGCACCTCCACCATATTCGACAAGTCCTTCAAACTCTATGAAAACACCAAGTTGTGTGCCAATTTGGAGAAATGCACTTTTGGCATGACCCAAGTTCAATATTTTGGGTACACCATTGATGAGCAAGGTATGCATGTGGACCCAGCCAAGATTCAATTCATTTGGGGTTGGCGAGCCCCAACTACTCTAACAGAGCTCCGGATCTTTCTGGGTCTTGCCAATTTTTACTGTAGGTTCATGTTGGGATTCTCTCATATTACTTGGCCTTTGAGTCAAGTCACCAAGGGCGTAGCAAAAGCAAAGTTTTTTTCGTCTGAAACCCAACAGAAGGCGTTTGTTGAGTTGAAGCATCACCTATGCTTTACACCAGTGTTTACATTACCAAACCTGCAACAACCATTTGAGATTGAGACAGACACCTCTAACTATGTTATCGCTGCAGTTCTTACCTAGCAGGGGCATCTAGTGGCTTACCACAGTGAGACATTTTCAGACATAATCCGAAAGTATCCCACTTACGATAAAGAAACGCATTCCATTGTGCATGCCTATTGTCAATGAAAGCATTACATTCTAGGGAAGGAAACGATCATCCACACAAACCACCGACCCCTGAAATTCATACAGACACAAGGGAAGTTGCATAGCGATCACCATCATAAATGGTCCACCTACCTGCAACAGTTCCATTTGAACATTAAGTACAAGAAGGGAAGCACCAATAATGTTGTGTTCCTATTTAAGTTCAGATCAAATTGACAGAATTGGGAGATTCAATATTGATTCAGTCCCAATTTAGTCATCTGAGAAGCCTGGGTCATCTCATAAAGGTCCTCCAAAATGGCTAACACAGACACTTGAAAGTGTTCATCCTGATGAGGTTGGAAAGACAAGAATACGAAGTACAACCAGGAAAAATGGAGGTGATGTAGATGATTCTAATTCACCTGTTGATATGGATGTTTCTTATGATTGTGAATTGAATTTGTCTACAGATTTTGAACCAACTTCCTTCAAAGAAGTCGATTCTCATTATGAATGGAAAGAAGTGATGCAGAAGGAATATGATGCCTTGATAAAGAATGACACTTGGAAGCTGGTTGATCCTCCATTGGGAACCAAACCAATTGGCTACAAGTGGGTCTACAAGAACAAGTATAAAGTTTATGGCTCACTTGACAAGCACAAAGTCAGGCTTGTGGCAAAAGGTTTTGCATAAAAGGAAGGTGTCGATTATTAAAAGACTTTTTCCCCCACAACAAAATGGACTACCATCCAGACACTCTTTGCCTTGGCAGCTCAAAACGGTTGGAAAGTCCATCCAATGGATGTAAAAACTGTTTTCTTGAATGGATATATGAAAGAGAATGTTTTTATGTCTCAACTAGAAGGATTTGTTGTGAAGGGCCAAAAAGAAAAAATTTGCAAGCTTGTGAAATCCTTGTATGGCCTCAAGCAAGAACCGCGAACCTGGTATGAAAATTTAACTGAGAATCTTCTAAAATTCAACTTCAAAGATTATGATCTTGATGATGTAAATTTGTTTTTCAAGAAAGTTGATAAAACAGTTGTATATCTTGTGGTATATGTAGATGATATTTTGATGACAGGGAACAATGGAAGCTACATTGCATCCTTAAAGAAGGAATTGAGGAAAGGTTTTGAAATGACTGACTTGGGCTATGTTCACTAATATCTTGTTATTGAAGTAACTCAACATCTGAAGTTTATATTCCTCTCTCAGAATAAGTACATTAGAGACCTGTTGAACAGGTTTGGCATGACTGAGTGCAATCCTTTGACTACTCTAATGGAACAGAAATTGAAGCTCACATCCATTAAAGGAAAATAATTTAAGGATGCAACAAAGTATAGAAAACTTATAGGAAGTCTCAACTACCTGACTACTACCAGACCGAACATTTCATTTGTTGTTGGAATCCTCTCCAGGTTTATGAAAAAACCTTGCGAGGGACATTAGTCTGCTATAAAAAGAGTTCTAAAGTACTTGAAGGGAACTCAAGACTTTGGAATCAAGTATACACAGGTGGGCAACTTCAGCTTGATTGGATACTTTGATTTAGACTTTGATGGAGATAAAGAAACTGGGGTATCTACTTCAGGTTATGTTATGAGTCTTGGATCAGGAGTTCTCTCCTGGTGGTCGTGCAAACAAACAATTCCAACAGATTCCACAATAGAGGCAAAATATGTGGCAACAATTGAAGCAACAAAGGAAATTGTGTGGCTTAGGAAAATTCTAGAATATTTGCAGCTTAAACAAGTGCATTCAACTCCACTCATGATTAACAACACCTCTACAATAAAGTTGGCCAAGAACCCAAAGTTCCATGATCAAACAAAGCACATCAATATAAAATATGATTTGATTCGACATCATGTTGAAGCCAAGACAATCCATCTACGTCATTGTTCCACTAATGAGGAGATTGCAGACATCTTCCCCAAAGCGCTTGGACAAGAAAATTTCGAAAGATTCCTAATGATGCTTGGACTCACCAACATCCCTTCAGATTAAGGGGGGGCATGTTGACACCTAATAATTGGGATTGGGTGAGGAGAATAGGAATATGAAAATACATTAAGAGGTGAAGCCCAAGGGGCTCTCCCTCCATATATATATATCCATGAGCAATCTTAATGCAAAATACAATTCACGTTGTGGAGTTACCTCTTGGCCTGAAATTTATTTTTACATGTTTATGCTTTTACGTGAGATCTACCCCATACTAGGTTGTAGAGCCCCTCTTAGCGCAATAAATAGGGTCGACATTAGATTAAAAATGTTAAATGTTAAATGTTAAACATTATATTTACGTTTACATGTTTACGTTTTTACATGAGATCTACCCCCATATTGGGTTGTAAAGCACCTCTCTGCACAATAAAATTGTTCAATATATTCAAGTGAAAAACATAAAATACTTCAATACTCAATAAGATAATCATGTTTGTTTGCATGAGAAAGTAACATAATACTACATCCGAGAACAATTAATTACTCGTGTTACGTATATAATCGTTTGTTGGGTGCAAAGTAACTATTATCTTGATGCTTGAATCCTCAATACATATGGGAGCTCTTTTACTAATATCAACCCCTTCAAGAGAGAAATATCAAATTGTTCAATATGTTTAAGGAAAAAACATAAAATGCTTCAATACTCAATAAGATAATCATGCTTGTTTGCATTAGAAAATAAGCCAATACTACATCTGAGAACGATTTATTACTCATGTTACTTATGCAATCACTTGTTGGGTGCGAAGTAGTTGTTATTTTGATGCTTGAAAACTAATGTATTATCCAAATGGATTTTTTTGCAGAAAATGTAAACATGCACAAGTTAGAAAGCACTTCGAAGTTAGAAGTTGTTGCTAGCTCATTCGAAGTTATTTATTGAAATTGAATATCACTTCAGATAAAATGTTGTTATAATGGTTTTTATGGTGCATCATATTTAGATGCACAAACATTACAATGAAAAGATTCTTCAATTAGGAACTTGTTCATGGTGGCATTTGTGCGTTGAAATAAGATGAACCCTAGCTCAATTCATGCAAATGAGCAAAATTGGACTTTTGCTACAAACTTTGTTAGACACTTAACCACATTTTGTATTATGCAAAGTGGCATTTTTAGTACCTGCCGCTTAGTTTAAATATAGCCAAATTAAAGTAAAAAATAATAAATATATGTTGATGGATAGATGCATAAACTAGAAACGTTACCACCATTTTTGTAACGATTTAAATTTTCAATGAATTATATTTGCCAAATTGAAAAGTTGGAATCTACAATTTTTGCAACACAAACATTATGGCTATCATTGCGTAGTGGGTGATTTGATGCACCAAATAAGGGGTTAGCCCCCAATGGCAAAGGCAAATAGTGCAACAATAGTAAATATCAAAAAATAAAATAAAAAATAAAAAATAAAAAAAATTGCAAAAGCCCCATACAATTTCCAACATGCTACCCCCATACAATTTCCAACATAAACAATATGATTTCCAGCTGAAAGTACATGCAAAAGATAAAAAAATATTTGAGGAATAGATTGTTGAAATTTATGCAATTAAAACTCTCTTATACCATACAATTTCTAGCTACTAAAACACAATTTCCTCTTGAAAAATTATTGATAATTTCACCAATGTATAATGAAGAAGATGGCTAAAAAAATCTTGAATCAACCCATGGTTGTCCCATGAAATTTCCAATGTCCACAATGTCATATTTCAAATGAAAGCTACGGTTTTCTATAAAACAAACTACTTTGAAGACAAATCACTATACAAATAATAAAATAAACTACTTTGAAGACAATTAAGTGTACAAATAATTATATTGTAAATTAATAATAATACTTATATTAATACCCAATATATAACAATGACTCGTATAATATTAAAAAAGGTGGACTTGTTGAAGTCAACTTGTGCAACACAAAATGATATTGGGGTGATTTGTAATGCACGACCTGTTGGACAAATTTTGCATGAATCTACTACTTCACAATTTTGGAATAGTGGAGAAGGAGACATTTTAGCTGAAATATAAATAACCACACCACGACACAACTAAATCCCTATCAATACAGATGAAAATATGAATATGTTAAATACTTTTTTTTTAAACATACAACATAGAGATATAATTAAAAAATGAATATATTAAAGATTTAGTTCTAAATAAAAATAAAAATTAATCTCACCTGTATCCATTATAACAGCGATAACAACTATGTTGAATAATAATAACACAATAATCATTGTATTCACGTAACCAACTTTAACTTCACAAGTTGTCATTTTCCAAATCTTTGATATTTGAGTGCGATAATGGCAAGAGGTTTTTAAGATTTAAGTAGAATGAAGAATGAGATGTGTATATATAAGACAAAAGAAGAAAATTACACTCAAATTTTGTTTTAATTTTATTAATTTCTTATTTTTAGAATTATTTTTTACTAATTTAATTATATTCATTGAAATGGAAGTTTTATTGTATAGTTGTTGCTTTGTGGAAGAAAATTATAG
>APFE031730147.1:8750-28311 GCA_000404065.3 Pinus taeda | reverse complement strand
CATCGGTATTACCGACACTTGATCCGTGGCTTAACACCCGATTGGTCCATGATCTCTATTTAAAGAGCATGGAGGGTCATTTGTAGGGTAATCGTTCATGAGAGAAGCTTATGTAAATTTTTCATTCTTTTATTAATAAATTCCCTGAAGTGACCGCGTTGGCTCAAGCCGTGGACTGTTTCCCTCTTTGAGGGTTTTAACCACATCAACAATACTGGTGTACTGATCTGTGATCTGCTTGTGAGTGGTGTCCTTTGGTGTTTTGTCTAAGGAACTTACCCTGTAAATTCCTACATGTGTGCGATTTTTAAGGTAAAATAATTTTATATTGTAACATTTGGGTGAATCATTGCTATAAAATATGGAAATTGGCGAATCTTTTTTTTGGACAAATCATATAAAATTAGCCCACTTGCGAATATTAACCCCTAAAATTTTCCATGTCATACACGCCAGGTGAGATTTTGCAATGATCTTGCATTGACACAAGTATTGCACTTCCTACTTGTTAATTTTAAGTATGTTCTATGCTTAGAGCAATTTATTTCAATTTTCACAATTAGCTCAATATATTTTCCAGATTAGCAATCACATCAACATTAAAGTAAACTAAAGATAGAACATAAACATAAATCGCAGAAGACAAGCCAAGACAAGAGGACACAAGATGTGGTGCTAGCCAGGGACAAACCCCAATGTGGGGAAACCCTTGATCAATTCTTCTTATATGTTCTTCATAGTTCATCAGAGAGAGAGAGAGAGTACGTTTACAACAGAAGTCAACACTTTGACTTATCTAGATAAGAGCATAGATCATCTCTAAGAAGATGATACGTGAGATCAGTTGAAGACATGTTGCTTCAACTGATTCTCCAAGGTGACTCCTTCACCTATTGTTGTGCTGCATTTCGTCATCATGTTGCACCTCACCACGCTGCACCCATCATCACTATGCTGCATATCATCACGCTTCATTAATCATGACTGTACCCATCACTGTACTGCATTATGTGCCATTGTTGCACCATGTTGCCATACTGACCTATGTGTTGGCTGCACCTTGCTTGCTTGTTGTCCCTTGCTTGCTTCTTGTCCCTAGCATGCTTGTTGTCCTTTGCTGCTAAGTACCATACAACTATCCCAAAGTTAATTAGCTATCCCTTGCATGTTGCTCTCCTTCAGAGACAAATGCTCCTGCTGAAACACCGGATAAACACTCTGGCAGCTCCTCAGTTCCAATCTACCCCATGAAAAACCCCAACGTCAGCCACTAGGGACTACGTCAGCCTTTTCTGCCCTCTGCGTCAGCTTTCCCGATAGTTCCGACAGTTCTCGGCAGTTTTGGCTATTCCCGGCAGTTCCAGCTTTTGCCCTCTACATCAACTTTCTCGGCAGTTCCAGCAGTTCTCGACAGTTCTTGATGTTCCAGGCAGTTCTAGCTTCTGCACTCTGCGTCAGCTTTCCCGGCTATTCTGGCAGTTCCCGATAGTTCTGGTTGTTCCCGACAGTTCCGGCTTCTGCCCTCTGCATCAGCTTTAACGACTGTTCTGGCAGTTCCCGACAGTTCCGGTTGTTCTCGGCAATTCCGGCTACTGCTCTCTGCGTCAGCTTTCCCAGCTATTCCGACAGTTCCAACTGTTCTCGGCAGTTACGGCTTCTGCCCTCTGCGTCAGCTTTCCCGACAGTTTCGACTGTTCCCGGCAGTTCCAACTTCTGCCCTCTCCGTCAACTTTCCTGACAGTTGCGACACTTCCAGCTTCTACCCTCTACGTCAACCTTCCCGGCTGCTCCGGCTTCTGCCCTCTAGATTAGGGCAGCGTTATCCCTTAGGATCTCTCCTCCTACTAAAACCCAAAGACAAGTAGAGAGGAAGAGATCCCAAGTGTGTTGAAATGACTTGAAGGCCACCTCTATTTATACTAAAATGTTGAAGCACAAGTGGGGTTTATTTGGTTGTTGGCCGACCTTGACGAATTGTCCCATAACACAAATAAATTCATATCTCCATGAATATTTATCGGAATCGAATGATCTTTAGATCAATCCTACACCTCTCGATGAGAGAGATCCAAGAAAAATATCAACTTCCATTAATAGGATGACCCACATGGATTTTGGCCCTAGTTTCCAATTTTAACACTCCCTCTCAACTAGGGAAAACTCCATCCGTTGATCCATATGTCTGACTGTACTATCTCTCCCATCAGTGCCCTACACTGCTCTGCTCTACTCTGCTGAGCTCTTCTCTGCTTTGCTCTTCTCTGTTGAACCATGAAGAAGAAGAATTGATCGAGAATGTCTTATACCATTCTTTACTGACCCGAAGTCAGTTTTATTGATCCCAGATCAATATCACAAGAGTGTCTCAAACCACTCGTACTGATCTCAGATTAGTTTCATTGATCCCAGATCAATGGAGGTCATCCTAGCATAGGGAGTACGGTAGATACAACGATGTGTCCATCGATAGTACTACCATGGTCCCTAACCCCATTTCCCTGCTCATTGATTAGATGAGAGGTACTTCCCATGAGTCCCGGACTGCATGGGTAGGATGCCTCAACAAGAGAACTAATCATCCTATCCACAACAGAACGAACCATCCTGCCCCACAGTCGCCACAGGAGAACTAATCATCCCGACCCACAGGAGAACTAATCATCCTGTTTCACAGTTGCCACGAGAGAACTAATCATCCCGGCCCACAAGAGAACTAATCATCATGTTCCACAGTTGCCACGGGAAAACTAATCATCCCAGCCCACAAGAGAACTAATCATCTTGTTCCACAGTCACCACGGGGTATCACAAGGGAAGGTTGAACATGTCATCTTGTACATAGCGCACCACCAGGGGAGGGTGAGTCACCCTGTGGTCGTATGTTGCTCTAGTAAGTACCCCAAGCCCCCTAGAGCTCCCAGAGCTCAATGCATGCAACATGCAAGACCCTTATAAGGTCTCTCAATGACTCCAAGTCGTTCAAGAAATTCACAGATTTGACCTTTCCCGGGGCTTTGAAAAAATGTCTGTGACTTGTACATCAGTCTCAATGTGATGGAGCCTCCTCGCGCATTGACTTACCATATCCCAGATAAGGCAGTATCTGATGTCTATCTGTTGGAGCAATCATCGAATACGGGATTCCTCAATAATCGAATCCCCCCTCTGGTTCACAGTGGTATTCATCATGCGTACAAACAGCTCATTGAAGAGCTTGCACAACTAGGTAGCTTCATACGAGATCATACTCGTAGCTATGTATTCGATCTCGGCGGTGCTTATAGCAACCGACTTCTGCTTCCTGCTCATCCATGATATCGAAGCAAAACCCAAAGAGAACCAGCGCTGAAGCACTCTAGTGATCCTCCACACTGCTTGCTCAATCAGCATTCGAATAATCATGCAGCATCATATTTCCGGCAATGTATCTCAATCCATGAGAGATTGTGCCCCGAAGATATCTCAAAAGATTCTTGGCACCAATCCAATAAGGCTCAACCAAATATGAGCTCACCATGCTAACTGCAAAACATATGTCCGAATGGAAGTTCACCAAGAAAATCAATGCAAATGAGTTTATGAAACTCAGAGGGCATTTCCCAAATCCGATCTGGCATCATCACCATATAACTTTTGAAAGTTAAGATCCTCGAGGTAGTCACAAGCTTGTTGTTTACCATTCCACATCTGGAATCCAACTCACTCTTACTTCTGCAAGTGAGAGGGTCTGCACCTGTTTGAAATAGGTCGTCCTCAGAAGGTGTTGGTATGAGAGGTCTATCATCCACAACCTTCAAACAATGGTTTGGATTGGCTTCACTCTTAGTGAATCTCAACTTCATCTGACAGCTATCAATCCTCTCATACTATGTCCGAGGAGTTTTGCTTCAAGCCATGGAGGGCTTTCTTCCACCTGCATACGTGAGATTCCTGATCATGAATCTCAAATCCCTCGGGTTGTTCCAAACTTGTGGACCTGCTACATGAGGGGAATGGTCCCCTTGTAAGATTTTCCTTCGATACATCTAAGACATGTACTTTCATGCTCTTTTTGAATTAAGGCATCCATGTCACCATCTGACTCACAGACCTCCGCTACTATGTGTCAATGGACATGGTCCCCAGTGGACTTCCTGCAACTTGATACAACTCTGAACTCAAAAACATCTTTGAAAATTCTATTTTCAAACACGTACCTTTCCATTGATGAGTGCCACCCTGTAACCTTTGACTTCCATTGCCAAAATGGACACCAGGTTCTTCTTGCGATCAAGTACATAAAACAGATTATGTAAATGAATCAAGTTACCCTCATTCAATTTAGGTGTAACATTCCCTACACCCTTTCCGGGATAGGTTGCATCGGCTCCAAGTATAATCCCACGATTGTTTCCATCTCTACCAAATTAGAGAGTGCACCCTTCTATCCGATGAAGTGCCTTGAAGCACTACAATCAATAAGCCAGATTCCCAAAGAATCTGAAGGAGAGGGCCAATACAAGATAACGCTTCTTTATCTTATCAAAAACAACGTTTCATTCTTCATACCTAGGGTTCCTTGCTTTCTTTGAAGAGTCGACCATTTCCTTGATGACTTGCATTACCTGTCTTTCCTTTGATCATTGAAGATATCCCTGGAATGATTGTTATCTTCATCAAGAGATGTGTCTCTGCCATTCAGACACTCCTTCGCATAATGGCCAAACTTATTGCAACCAAGGCATCTGCCTTTCCTTCCACCCTTAGATCCAGACTTCCCAATAACGTGATCTTTAGGTAGGCCATCAAAAACTTCCGCTGCGTCATTCTGATAATATTCTCTGCTTCGACTTCACCCTTGGTGAATTTGAAGAGGGATGAGGAATCCACTGATCCTTTTGTCCTTTCCCAACTGTCTTCAGTGGTTGCTCTTTCACTCTTGCTTGGGCATTGTCTTCACCTCAGCTTTGATACCATGTTAATTTTAGGTATGTTCTATGCTTAGAGCAATTTATTTCAATTTTCACAGTTAGCTCAATATATTTTCCAGATTAGCAATCACATCAACATTAAAGTAAACTGCAAATAGAACATAAACATAAAATCGCAGAAGACAAGCAAAGACCAAGAGGACACAAGATGTGGCGGCTAGCTAGGACAAACCCCAATGTGGGGAAACCCTTGATCAATTCCTCTTATATGTTCTTCAATAGTTCAGCAGAGAGAGAGAGAGATAGTACGTTTACAATAGAAGTCAACACTTTGACTTATCTAGATAAGAGCATAGATCATCTCTAAGAAGATGATACACGAGACCAGTGGAAGACATGTTACTTCAACTGATTCTTCAAGGTGACTCCTTCACCTACCATTGTGTTGCATTTCGTCATCATGCTGCACCTCACCACGTTGCACCGTGTTGCACCCATCATCACTATGCTGCATATCATCACGCTTCATTAATCATGACTCTACCCATCACTGTATTGCATTATGTGCCATTGTTGCACCATGTTACCATACTGACCTATGTGCTGGCTGCACCTTGCTTGCTTGTTGTCCCTTGCTTGCTTGTTGTCCTTAGCATGCATGTTATCCTTTGCTGCTAAGTACCATACAACTGCCCCAATGTTAGTTCATTGTCCCTTGCATGTTGCTCTCCTTCGGAGACAGATGCTCTGGCTGAAACCCCGGATAAACACTCCGGCAGCTCCTCACCTCCAATCTACCCCACGAAAAACTCCAGCATAAGCCTTTAGGGACTGCATCAACCTTTTCTGCACTCTGCGTCAACTTTCCCGGCACTTCCGGCAATTCCCGACTGTTTTGGCTATTCCCAGTAGTTCCAGCAGTTCTGACTATTCCCGCTAGTTTCGTCTTCTGCCCTTTGCGTCATCTTTCTCGGTTGTTCTGGCAATTCCCGACAGTTCCGGCTATTCCCGGCAGTTCCAACTTCTGCCGTCTACGTCAGCTTTCTTGGCTGTTCCAGCAATTCCTGACAGTTCCGGTTGTTCCCAGTAATTCCGGCTTCTGCCCTCTGCGTCAGCTTTCCCGGCTGTTCTGGCAGTGCCCGACAGTTTCGGCTATTCCCAGCAGTCCCGGCTTTTCCCTTTACGTCAACTTGCTCGGCAATTCTGATAGTTCCCGACAGTTCCGGCTGTTCTCGGCAATTCCAGCTTCTGCCCTCGGTGTCAACTTTCCCAATAGTTCCGGCAGTTCTAACAGTGCCAGGCAGTTCTAGTTGTTCCTGACAGTTCCCAGCAATTCCGACTTCTGCCCTCTGCGTCAGCTTTCATGGCTATTTCGGCAATTCCGGCTTCTGCCCTCTAGATTAGGGCAACATTATCCCTTAGGTTCTCTCCTCCTACTAAAACCCAAAGACAAGTAGAGAGGAAGAGATCCCAAGTGTGTTGAAAAGACTTGAAGGCCACCTCTATTTATACTAAAACGTTGAGCACAAGTGGGGTTTATTTGGTTGCTTGCCGACCTTGACGAATTGTCCCATAACACAAATAAATTCTTATCTCCATGAATATTTATTGGAATCGAAAGATCTTTAGATCAATCCTACACCTCTCGATGAGAGGGATCCAAGAAAAATATCAACTTCCATTAATAAGATGACCCACATGGATTTTGGCCCTAGTTGCCAATTTTAACACTCCCTCTTAACTAGGGAGAACTCCATCCATTGATCCATATGTCTGACTGTACTATCTCTCCCATCAGTGCCCTACACTGCTCTGCTCTGCTCTGCTGAGCTCTTCTCTGCTTTGCTCTTCTATGCTGAACCATCAAGAAGAAGAATTGATCGAGAATGTCTCATACCAGCCTCTACTGACCCGAAGTCAGTTTTATTGATCCCAGATCAATATCACAAGAGAGTGTCTCAAACCACTTGTACTGATCCCAGATCAGTTTCATTGATCCCTGATCAATGGAGGTCATCCTAGCATAGGGAGTACGGTAGATACAACGATGCGTCCATCGATAGTACTACCATGGTCCCTAACCGCATATCCCTGCTCATTGATTAGATGAGAGGTACTTCCCATGAGTCCCGGACTGCATGGGTAGGATGCCTCGACAGGAGAACTAATCATCCTATCCACAAGAGAACAAATCATCCTACCCCACAGTCGCCACGGGAAAACTAATCATCCTATTTCACAGTTGCCACGAGAGAACTAATCATCCTATTCCACAGTTTCCACGGGAGAACTAATCATCCCAGCCCACAAGAGAACTAATCATCTTGTTCCACAGTCACCATGGGGTATCACAAGGGAAGGTTGAACCTGTCATCCTGTACATAGCGCACCACCAGGGGAGGGTGAGTCACCCTGTGGTCGTATGTTGCTCCAGTAAGTACCCCAAGCCCCCCAGAGCTCCCAGAGTTCAATGCATGCAACAAGCAGGACCCTTATAAGAAGGTCTCTCAATGACTCCAAGTTGTTCAGGAAATTCACAGATTTGACCTTTCCCGGGGTTTTGACAAAATGTCTGTGACTTGTACATCAGTCTCAATGCGATGGAGCCTCCTCATTCATCGACTTACCATATCCCAGATAAGGCAGTATCTGATCTCTATCTGTTGGAGCAATCATCGAATACGGGATTCCTCAATAATCGAATCCCCCCTCTGGTTCACAGTGGTATTCATCATGCGTACAAACAGCTCATTGAAGAGCTTGCACAACTAGGTAGCTTCATACGAGATCATACTCGTAGCTATGTATTCAATCTCAGCGGTGCTTATAGCAACCGACTTCTGCTTCCTGCTCATCCATGATATCGAAGCAAAACCCAAAGAGAACCAGCGCTGAGAAGTGCTCTAGTGAACCTCCACACTGCTTGCCCAATCAGCATTCGAATAATCATGCAACATCATATTTCCGGCAGTGTATCTCAATCCATAAGAGATTGTGCCCCGAAGATATCTCAGAAGATTCTTGGCACCAATCCAATGAGGCTCAACCAAATATGAGCTCACCATGCTAACTGCAAAACATATGTCCGAATGGAAGTTCACCAAGAAAATCAATGCAAATGAGTTTATGAAACTCAGAGGGCATTTCCCAAATCCGATCTGGCATCATCACCATATAACTTCTGAAAGTTAAGATCCTCGAGGTAGTCATAGGCTTGTTGTTTACCATTCCACATCCGGAATCCAACTCACTCTTACTTCTGCAAGTGAGAGGGTCTGCACCTGTTTGAAATAGGTCGTCCTCAGAAGGTGTTGGTATGAGAGGTCTATCATCCACAACCTTCAAACAATGGTTTGGATCGGCTTCACTCTTAGTGAATCTCAGCTTCATCTGACAGCTATCAATCCTCTCATACTATGTCCGGGGAGTTTTGCTTCAAGCCATAGAGGGCTTTCTTCCACCTGCATACGTGAGATTCCTGATCATGAATCTCAAACCCCTCGGGTTGTTCCAAACTTGTGGACCTGCTACATGAGGGGAATGGTCCCCTTGTAATATTTTCCTTCAATACATCTAAGACATGCACTTTCATGCTCTTTTTGAATTCAAGCATCCATGTCACCATCTGACTCACAGACTTCCGGTGCTATGTGTCAATGGACATGGTCCCCAGTGGACTTCCTGCAACTTGATACAACTCTGAACTCAAAAACATCTTTGAAAATTCTATTTAAAAACACGTACCTTTCCATTGATGAGTGCCACCCTGTAACCTTTGACTTCCATTGCCAAAATGGACACCAGGTTCTTCTTGCGATCAAGTACATAAAACAGATTATGTAAATGAATCAAGTTACCCTCATTCAATTGAGGGGTAACATTCCCTACCCCCTTTCCGAGATAGGTGGCATCAGCTCCAAGTATAATCCCACGATTGTTTCCATCTCTACAAAATTAGAGAGTGCACCCTTCTATCCGATGAAGTGCCTTGAAGCACTACAATCAATAAGCCAAATTCCCAAAGAATCTGAAGGAGAGGGCCAATACAAGATAACGCTTCTTTATCTTATCAAAAACAACATTTCATTCTTCATACTTGGGGTTCCTTGCTTTCTTTGAAGAGTCGACCATTATGACTTGCATTACCTGTCTTTCCTTTGATCATTGAAGATGTCCCTGGAATGATCGTTATCTTCATCAAGAGATGTGTCTCTGCCATTTGTACACTCCTTCGCATAATGGCCAAACTTATTGCAACCAAGGCATCTGCCTTTCCTTCCACCCTTAGATCCGGACTTCCCAATAAAGTGATCTTTAGGTAGGCCATCAAAAACTTCCGCTGCGTCATTCTGATAATATTCTCTGCTTCGACTTCACCCTCGGTGAATTTGAAGAGGGATGAGGAATACACTGATCCTTTTGTCCTTTCCCAACTGTCTTCAGTGGTTGCTCTTTCACTCTTGCTTGGGCATTGTCTTCACCTCATCTCTGATTCCATGTTAATTTTAGGTATGTTCTATGCTTAGAGCAATTTATTTCAATTTTCACAGTTAGCTCAATATATTTTCCAGATTAGCAATCACATCAACATTAAAGTAAACTGCAAATAGAACATAAAAACATAAATCGCAGAAGACAAGCCAAGGACAAGAGGACACAAGATGTGGCGCTAGCCAGGGACAAACCCCAATGTGGGGAAACCCTTGATCAATTCCTCTTATATATGTTCTTCAATAGTTCAGCAGAGAGAGAGAGAGATAGTACGTTTACAACAGAAGTCAACACTTTGACTTATCTAGATAAGAGCATAGATCATCTTTAAGAAGATGATACACGAGGTCAGTGGAAGATGTGCTACTTCAACTGATTCTCCAAGGTGACTCCTTCGCCTATCATTGTGCTGCATTTCGTCATCATGTTGCACCTCACCACGTTGCATCGTGCTGCACCCATCATCACTATGCTGTATATCATCACGCTTCATTAATCATGACTCTACCCATCACTGTACTGCATTATGTGCCATTGTTGCACCATGTTGCCATACTGACCTATGTGCTGGCTACACCTTGCTTGCTTGTTGTCCCTTGCTTGCTTATTGTCCCTAGCATGCTTGTTGTCCTTAGCATGCATGTTATCCTTTGCTGCTAAGTACCATACAACTATCCCAATGTTAGTTCATTGTCCCTTGCATGCTGCTCTCCTTCGGAGACAGATGCTCTGGCTGAAACCCCGGATAAACACTCTAGAAGCTCCTCAACTCCAATCTACCCCACGAAAAACTCCAGCGTCAGCCTTTAGGGACTGCCTCAACCTTTTCTGCCCTCTGCGTCAACTTTCCCGGCACTTCCGGCAGTTCCTGACAGTTCCAGCTATTCCCAGTAGTTCTGGCAGTTCCGACTATTCCTAGCAGTTCCGTCTTCTGCCCTTTGCATCATCTTTCTCGGCTGTTCTGGCAATTCCCGACAGTTCCAGCTATTCCTGGTAGTTCCAGCTTCTGCCCTCTGCGTCAGCTTTCCTAGCTGTTCCGGCAGTTCCCGACAGTTCCGGTTGTTCCCAGCAATTCCGGCTTCTACCCTCTACGTCAGCTTTCTCGGCTGTTCTGGCGTGCCCGACAGTTTCGGCTATTCCCAACAGTCCCGGCTTTTTCCCTTTGCGTCAACTTGCCTGGCAATTCCGATAGTTCCCGACAGTTCCGGCTGTTCTCGGCAGTTCCTGCTTCTGCCCTCTGTGTCAGCTTTCCCAGCAGTTCCGGCAGTTCCGACAGTTCCAGGCAGTTCTGGTTGTTCCTGACAGTTCCCGGCAGTTCCGACTTCTGCCCTCTGCGTCAGCGTTCACAGCTATTCCGGCAGTTCCGGCTTCTGCCCTCTAGATTAGGGCAGCATTATCCCTTAGGTTCTCTCCTCCAACTAAAACCCAAAGGCAACTAAAGAGGAAGAGATCCCAAGTGTGTTGAAATGACTTGAAGGCCACCTCTATTTATACTAAAACGTTAAGCACAAGTGGGGTTTATTTGGTTGCTGGCCGACCTTGACGAATTGTCCCATAACACAAATAAATTCATATCTCCATGAATACTTATTGGAATCAGATGATCTTTAGATCAATCCTACACCTCTCGATGAGAGGGATTCAAAAAAAATATCAGCTTCCATTAATAAGATGACCCACATGTATTTTGGCCCTAGCTGCCAATTTTAACACTACTACTTGTAAAACCTCTCTTGCAATACATTTAATAGCCTAGACAAAACCTCTGCAATCTAATCTTCAAGAAGAAATATATGTCCCCACCATATCAGTGATCTTTTCAAGCTCTTGCCAGTCAATAACAGGATAACGAGCCACGTGATTATGGATTCTTCATAAAAAGGAATGCTCAATAACAGTCATCTGCTCATTCTCTTTAATATGTTCTCTGATCTCTGTGCTCAAAATCCCAAAGGCCTCTCCTCTATGAATATCCTATGGTCTCCATAATTATTTTTGCTAGCTTTATTGCAAAATCTCAGTATCCTGCTGTTCAAACTGCAACAATAGTTTTCACAATATCAGTAATATGCCCTGCTTCATCCTGCCTATATTTGCTTCAATCACTCCAAGGAAGCTCAGGATCTATTGTGATCTTCACATTATGATCCCTGACCTCTTTTTGATGATCATTGATCTCTGAAATGGTTCTTGTATAATGAGTTGCCCACTCCTCTCTCTAAGCTTATAATGCTGTAAGCTTCGTTCTTTATCAACTTATCTTGATTAATTCACGCAAAACACACCTTTTCTTCTTTTTCATTTATCATTCATCAATCATACTTATTTTCCTAAATAGTATCCCATGAAAGAATTTGAATAAATCAGATATGCTTTTCACATTTTCATTTTCACTATTTTTTATTTTTGTGCTCATTTTTTCTGGATTGCAACCTTGAACACTTGTGGCATAATATTTCACATTTACTCTCAAGTCTGTAGGTTTCTAATTACCAGATCATATCTCATAATGAAGAGGAGTGCTATCCTCTGTGAGTTTACATTGGCCTATGAATTTTGCAAGTTTTAGTGGAAAATCTATCATTGGCTCTAAAATTTGTTAAAAAATGTGTGGTCCACTCAACATGTTACAAAACAGTAACACGTGAGACAACTCTTGACAATACATAAGACGCAATCCAATTTGTGAGTTATCTTGTTCACAAGTTACCTCAAAAAAATGGGTGATGTGGTGCACATCTTCTAACTTCTTGCTTCCAGAGGAAAATTCACCACTCAAATTCCTTTCTATAAGTTCTTGTCTTATCATCATCTGCTAGTCCCTATAAATGGTCTGAAGACTGCAATATGTACATGAGCCATCTGATTAGTGCTGGTAGTTACTTTATACCCTGCTCCCTATGACAGCAGCACTACATTACATCTCTATGTCATAATGCCATCTCAACCAATCATTGGTTATTTTTTCATAACATATCAGTGTGCTCATTAATAAGAAAAATCAACCATCATGGCCCCAATGCCTTTGTGGAACTTTTGGCCATGAGTTTTCACAGTACAGAATCCAGATACAATATACACATAGGATTTCCAGCCAAATAATCCATGACCTCCAAGCCAATTGATATAAATCATCACATAAATAAGCAAGACAAATAAGCAGATCTTACATGCATTATCAAGTAAATCAAGAAGTCAATTTACCCCAGAATTTTATCGTGTTACCCTTCCTTTGTTAAAAGATCCTGAATTCTTGAAGGCTAACAATTCACAATGATGAGTGTTAGCATAAAGCAAGACTTCTTGAGTTCAAGGAGACGTGACCATAATATGCATTGATGTTGCCCAATCGACTGAGGGTCATTGTTAAGTTATGGTATGTTCTATGCTTAGAGCAGTTTACTTATCTTTCTTTTTATTATCCACAAATTAGCAATCACATGTACATTAAGTAAAGTGCAGATAGAACATTAAACAATCGATAGAAAACAAGCCAAGACAATAGACACAAGATGTGGAGGCTAGCCAGGGAAAAACCCCAATATGGAGAAACCCTTTGATCAAATCTTCTTTTATCTTCAATAATTCAGCAGAAAGAAATAGTACAAAAATCTGATTTACATCAGCAGCAGCAAACCCTAGATCAGCCCTAAACTAGGGCAGTCAATATCTTGCAAACCGACCATCAATTTGCCTTGATTCCTTCACCAAAAAATGCGGCCTTCCAAAGAGATTCGGGTTCACCTACTGTGCAGTCCAGAGAGAGAATGATGGTCAAACTTCCGATCTGCAGTTGCAGCCCTAAAATCTGCGTCCTTCCTTCCACACGTGTGAGAGAAGAGTCCTTTCTGCGCAGGAGAGAGAGAGATGTGATGAGAGTGAAGTGTGCAAATGAGGAGAATACTCCTTGTATTTATATGCAAAACGTTGGGGTTGAACAGATGCGACTGTTGAGCTTCTGAGCCTACATAAGTTGCTGGCCGACTTTGACAATTAGTCCATAATCAAAATAAATTCATATCTCCATAAATACTTATCAGAATCGGATAATCTTTAGATCAATCCCACACCTCTCGATGAGAGGAATCTAATAAAATATCATCATCCATGAATAAGATGACCCACATGAAGTTTGGCCCTAGTTTCCAATTTTAACAATCATGTTTTCTCATTTCACATAAAGAGTTCTAGATTGGCATGGCTGTGAAGGACAACTTAAGTAGATAATTTTTCCTATTAGTAAATTTTAGCAACTTCTTCATGAAGTCTTCTTTTATTGAAATAGACATGGAGGACATCATATCAACAAGGCTTGGGAAATATCTTTTCTCTGGAAAATGAAATGAAAAACTACATAGGAGGGACGACGAATAGGATCTCAACAGAATTTCATCAAACATATGGAGAAGTCATCAACATTCTCAGGCATCCTATACGGATCGCTTCTTCACTAAGAGAGGTGCCCAAGTATTATAAGGCACTAGTAGAATCAATGGAGTATGTTCAGGAGCGCATAAAAATACAAGGATAAAGTTGAATGATATTTACACATGCACTATTAGCATCATGCAGGCAGATAAAATGATGAATGAGAAGACCACCCATCAATTACACATAAAATGTTAGGAAGTAATGTTTATTTAAATAGAATTAGTCAATATGTAAGGGTCAAGTGTACGACTATCCAAAGAAGTTGTAACTCAAAACCCACAATAAAATAAGATGTACACAAATGAAGTCAATTTTAATTCAAATCATCTCCTCTAATTTGTGTTCTCTAATGCAATTTAATTCTCATGCCAACTAACTAACAATGGTATCAGATTCATATTGGTTCTTAGGCACGTAATCAAAAGTTCAAAGAAGAGTTGATGTGGGATCAAGTTCAACAAAGAGGGTCTGTGTTACGAATATAAATTACATAAAATAAAATGAATATAAATAAATATAAATAATAAATAATCAAATGATGATTATCCTACATAGTCATTAGTTAAGTGAAAAGGCATGTCTAAAAGACATGCCCAGTCATGAAAGGACACCTGCATAGGTAAATAAGCAAGGCCTCATTGTAACATTCAACATATCCTTGTGCATTTCATATATATTAATAAAATATTATTTATAAATACATTTGTGTATTTTTACATTAAAGTCAACAAGCTACAGTTTTGTTGCTTTAGTGGTATCAGAGCCATGCGAGTCTTTGAATGTTATCCGCCGCACAATACGTTGTTAAGTTTTCGCCCTAAATTCATTGAGCAGTTAAGTGAAATTCAAGAGACGTTTCAGCAATTAAAAAAATCATGTGCAGAAATTACAGCATATCTAAAGGGAGAATACATTGCAAGGAGACTAACATTAAAAAATGTTCTAATCAAGAAAATGATACGAAACAGAATATTGAAGAAGTTGATCTTGATGTGGATGAGGATTGTGTAGATCAAGATGATGATCTAGATGAAAATGATGTCGATGAAGATTATGTAGATCAAGATGATGATCCAGATGATGATCTGGATGAGGTCTATCTTGAGAAACAAAAAGATGAACAATATCATAACAATGAGGAAGATGCTGAAAAAGACATTGATGATGATGATGAGGTTGATGTTATTATATCTTAAGAAAGAACAAAATGTTTGTCAACAGAGGCAGCAAGGGAAGTTGGCAGTAACATTATGACTACGGGTTTAAAATCGGAGCTGGCTAGTGTGGAATTGGGTGTATATGATGCGTCAGAGAAACATGAGGATTATGAATTTTCAAAAAATCCAAAAGAGCTTACTGCACTTTTTGAGCACATATTTGGCTCTGACAAATTTAAGAAAGACTATGAAGATCTTGAAGATTAGAAGGCAAGAGCTGAGGAGAAAATTATTAAGGATCTACTAGATATACCAGCATCAAAATTGGTGTTAATGTGTAGTTCGATAAGACTTCTTGCATTGGGGAACTTGATAAAAGTACAGGACAAATGTAATGAAACATTTAAAAAGTTGGTTTTTTTACAAGCTACAGTTCTCCATCTTCCCTTTGATGCGTCCCAGTCAAAGGAATTGAAATATTTGAAGTACAATATTTGAAGTACAAACCAAGGGATTTGAATTTCCATGAGATTCCCTTGAGTGTTCGCTGCATGGATTTTGATGATCGAAGGTCAAGTTCTCATGCCTTTGAAATCTCTTTCGGCGATCTTCAGCATCTCGGGAATTTGCAGATACTTAGATTTCCAAGCGAACAGCAGTTACTGATTTATCAGGGCAAGGTTCTCAACGATGAAACCACCATGGAAGAAAACAAAGTTACTCACAATATTTCCCCCATCGTTATGCTATCGAAGACCAAGGCATCAACAGCTGGAACACAATAGGCCCCACCGGCTTCTGAAGCTCAGCTCTCATTTACCCCTCCTACAACCACTACACCCACTGTTGTTACTGAAACAACCGTGGAAGATGCAAATGCATATAATCAAGAACTTTCAACTCAACCCATAACCGCAACAGCCACAAATTATGCAATGGAAAAACAAAGCACAAATATCCTTTATGAATTCGCAGCGGTGATCAAATACAGACCGTCGCTACTCATCAACAAAGGCATCAAGTCCGTGGTCACGCTTTGTCTACCCTCTGTCCTCTGTCCCACCTATCATCGTGCTCCATTGTCCAATAGCAGCCACCATAGCCCGACCACCACCAGAAACCTCCGCAACAGGTCTGTTGTGCAACAACCACTATGCAGCCATTGTCCACCTACAGCCTATGCCATCATTTGGCCACTCGATCTGCAATCGGCTATTCAATTGCCAACGCAATGTGAACACCCAAGCCGTCGTCGCCCACAAGTACAGTCGCAGTTTGCAGACACCGCAATTTCCTTTGTCATCCACAACACCACATCCGTCCCTGCTAACCACTAATCGGCTGCCATTACTCTATCCATTGACCACTGATTCAACTGCCATTTTTTCACTCCTGCAAACCATTCAAACCACCTCATTCTGCCACTGTCTCTCTGCCTCCCTTGACATCGCTCAACACTGTTTCCATTTGACAGCAAACTGGACCACTTCCATCAATTTCACGCCACGAGAGTTGTTGTCGCCTATAAAAATTGCTATGTCAATGAAATCCACAGCCAACATCCACCATCAGCCGCTTCACCCTCCGATCGAACTTCACACCCTCTGAAAATCTCTATCCGTCGCGTTCCCTATCCCTTGCCACCGTATTTTTTTCTAACAATCAACACCTATCTACCCAACTATCCCAAACATTGACTCTGTTCATCGTGACTAGTTAAGGCGATCATCCGTCCTTGGTAATAACATTTCAAACTAAGTACAAATTAAGTTGTGGAGGTAACAATTCATTATTATATGATTTATTATAAATTTTATATAATAAATTATATAATAATAACTATTATATAGTAATTTAATTTATAACACAAAAATAAATTATTTAAAAAAATAAAAGTAAAATTGTTATTATTTAATTTATATATATATAGATAACCCCGGGTTCAAGACAATTTTACCAGCGAATTATACAAGTTGAGGTACCAATGACATCGAGTTACATATGTCAGGATGACAAATGCAAGATGAACAAAATTGTCAGCAATATAGCTTTGATGACAAAGCTTTTGAAGGAAGGGGCAATGTTACGAATATAAATTACATAAGATAAAATGAATATAAATAAATATAAATAATAAATAATCAAATGATAATTATCCTAAATATTCATTAGTTAAGTGAAAAGGCATGTCTAAAAGACATGCCCAGTCATGAAAGGACACCTGCCTAGGTATATAAGCAGGGCCTCGTTGTAACATTCAACACAGTGTTGATAATATCGATATCGGGAAAATATCGGCGAGGGTCCAGAAAATATCTTATCGGCAATATCGGCGAAAATATCGGCAAGCATAAAAAATAATTTTTTCAAATTTTTAAATATAGCCGATATTTTGCCGATATTTTCAAATAATCGCGATATTTTGCCGATATTTTCCGATATTTGCCGATATTTTGAAAATATCGCGATATTTTCTCGGCGATATATTGTTTTGCTGAAAATATCGCGATATTTTCGAATATCGCCGATATTATCAACAGTGATTCAACATATCCTTGTACATTTCATATATATTAATAAAATATTATTTATAAATACATTTGTGTATTTTTACATTAAAGTCAACAAGCTACAGTTTTGTTGCTTCAGTCCAAGACTAGAAAGGGCCATCGATAAAAAGGAGTTATGGCAAATTCAAATTTATAAAGATATAGGTATTTTATTCCAAACCAATGTTGCACGAAGCGGGGACGCTTTTTGGAATGAAGGTCGAAAGCGTCATTTTCCATAAATCCTTGAGTGGGAGATCCCCGAAGTGTCTATATATATATATATATATATAGAGAGAGAGAGAGAGAGAGAGAGAGATATAGTAAGCCAAATTAGTTGCAGAATATATCAAAGCATACATGTTGTAAAATTTATTTATATAGAACCGTTGGAGTACAATAGGAAAATAGGAGTGCATTTGGGCTTGCAGAAGGCAAGCTACAAGCTTCAAGTGGTCAATATATCAGTGCCCAACTACTGTAGAATTTTGTCCTCTAGAACTCTGCGCTGGCCCAGTTTTTTTGCATTGCTGCCTGTCTTGAGACCCTAATTCAACCCTTCAAATCTGCCCAGAAAATTTTGTAAAATTAGGGCTGAAATCCTTGCCAAAACCCTAGAAAAACCCATAAAGGGTTTGCTCTGGTTTTGACCCTCAAAATTCGACCCCAAATAACTTGGCCCTTCTCCACAACCAGAAAATATCACCTATAACAGAGAGTGATGTTTGTTGCTCCCAAATTGCTAGAAAAATCCCCACAATTACCCTCCAACCAAAATCTGAGCAACCCAACTCCTCAATCCTCCACCCAAGTCTCCCCTCACTTGTCACCCACAAGTGACTGTGTAGGCCTGTAGATGATGACACAGTCTCTACACCCAAAAATCCGTACTGCGTGAGGGACTCTCTCTTCTCCTGCAAAATCCTCCTCCTTTACTCGGAATTTGGCCAAGAAACACCCCAACAACAATGTAATTTCCAGCTCCGACACCAATCTCCCTCAATGATTGTGTGGCTCTTTCTTTTGTGTCCCAACTGAACTAGAATGACGTGGTACCTGTGTGATGCCTCTCTCCCACCCTCCAAACAAAAATAAAATCCTTTATATGGTGGCACTTAAAGTCCACCGAAGAAAGGTCAAGCTTCACTCCTTGGGAAGCTCTTGTGCTAAGCAGCACTTGTAACTTAACTGAACAACTAGAGTAACAATTGATTGTCAAAATGTCAAAAGCCCCAAATGATGCTTCTTTCCTCTTATTTATACTTGTTGGCCCTTGGTCTCATGTGGGTCCCTCCTATGATTTTGACCTCCCTTAGGAAATTCGGACTCTCTACTAAGTGGTGCGTATTATTTGTGGGAGGGTGGCACCCACATTCCACTAAAAAGCTTTTCAACCTACTTTTCCTAAGTCTTTCCTCCAAATTTTTCCCTTAGACCAAAGTTGACAAAATTTACAAAATTGGGTTCTCTCACCTTAGAAAAATATTTAGGAATGGGCATTACAATCCTCCCCTCCCAGATGTTGCTTGTCCACAAGAAACTGCAAAGATGGATGTTGCAAGATTTGTCCACTTTCCCATGAAGCGTCCTCTTCCGACAAATCCTTCCACTTGACCAAATGCACTCTGATTACCCGGTTCCTCAATCTCCTCTCCCAGGTCTCCAATATGGACTTTGGTGTTAAAACTAAATGCTCCTCATCATCCAAAGGTGGCAACTCAGTTGCTTGTAGCTTCATGTTCCGGATTATCCACAGTTTTCATTTCAATCTGTCGATGTTTCGAACCCCAACGAGGGTCCATCATCAGGACGCTTCGGAAGGATAGAAAGATTTGAATGAAAGATGATGAGAGAGAGAGCGCTAGGAACCTGAATATAAATACACAAAGGAACCCTAAATTGACAGCTTCTCTGGTTCCTACATTGCTTCAGAAATTGCAGGTCGGCGGCTCTTCTCTCAATTTTTATCCTTAGCATTTCGAGAATACAGATCTCTTTCCATGTTTCCCCTCCGTACAGGGAA
>APFE031730144.1:0-47853 GCA_000404065.3 Pinus taeda | reverse complement strand
ACTTGAAAATTCTCTTTACTGCCTGAAGATGAGTTTCCTTAGGATTTGCCTGAAATCTTCCAACTATTCCTACTGTATGCATGATGTCTGGTCGGGTACGTGTCAAATAAACTAGACTTCCAATTGTGGATCTATAGGCTGGTTGATGCACTGCTGCTGATTCGTCATTTGCACTGAGACTACATCCTATAACCATAGGGGTACATACTGATTTTGAATCTTCTATGCCATACTTCTTCAGAATATGCTTGAGGTACTTGGTTTGAGACAAGAAGATACCACTTTCTTTTTGTTGGATTTGCAATCCAAGAAAGTATGTCAGTTCTCCAAGCAAAGACATTTCGAATTCTTTTTGCATTACCAAGGCAAAGCTTTGACTCATCTCTTCTTCATTGTTGCCAAAAATAATGTCATCTACATACACAACAAGTATTAGAAATTTGTCAATTTCAACTTTTATATAAAGATTGCTATCTGCTGATCCTTTTGAATAACCTTGTTGATGAAGATATTTATCCAAACGATAGTACCAAGCCCTTGGAGCTTGTTTAAGACCATAGAGAGCCTCTTTTAATCTGCATACAAGATTTGGATCATTCCCAAGAATGAACCCATCTGGTTGCTGAATGTACACTTCTTCTTCTAAGTCTCCATTCAGAAAAGTTGATTTCACGTCCATTTGAAATACTTTGAACTTCTGAAAGCTTAAGAGAGCAAGGAACATTTGGATGGCCTCAAGTCTAGCAACAGGAGCAAAAGTTTCTTCAAAGTCTATTCCTTCTTGTTGAGCATACCCTTTACAAACACATCTAGCCTTGTTTCTAATAACTTCCCCATTTTCATTCAACTTGTTCTTGAAGATCCATTTTGTTCCTATGACATTCTTATCTTTTTGTCTAGGAACCAACTCCCAAGTGCTGTTCTTTTCGATTTTTTCAAGTTCTTCATCCATTGCCTTGACCCAGCATTCATCTTTGCAAGCTTCTCTTAAATTTTGTGGTTCAGTGGAGGAGAGTAATGCCAAATAGCTTGAAGCTTCTGCAATTGTTCTTCTTGTTTGTATGCCAGCCTCCTTTTGCCCCAAAATTTGTGATTCTCGATGATTTTTTTGAACATACCTAGAAGGAGTCTTTTCTTCTATCGTTATCTTTTCCTCTGGCTCATCATGGGTTTCTTCTTCATAGTTTTCTTCTTCATCATCAGTCTGATTTTGAGGGTAGTCTTCATCCTCTTCGATGTTTTCATAATTTACTTGCCTAGGAATGTATCCTTTTTCATCAACCACTACATCAATTCTATCAAAAATTATTCCAAATCTTTTGTTGTAACACTTATATGCTTTTCTGTGTGGAGAATAACCAAGGAGAATTCCTTCATCTTCTCTAGGTTCAAGTTTTCCAAGCTATTCAACATTATTCTTAATATAGCATTTGCTTCCAAAAATTTTGAAATGCTTTATCGAAGGAGTCTCACCATACCAGAGCTCATGAGGAGTTTGAGTGTTGTTCACTCGGACATTCATTTTGTTGAGAATAAAAACCGCAGCAAATGCAGCTTCACGCCAGAAGGTTGCGGGAGTTCCAGACTCATCAGGCATAGCATGAGCCATTTGTTGAACGGTTCTGTTTATCCTTTCCACTACTCCATTTTGTTGAGGAGTTCTAGTTGTAGAGAATTCCCTTCTTATTCCATGTTCTTCACAGAAATCGAAAAAATCATTTGAGGTAAACTCCCCACCTCTGTCAGACATGAGGCACTTAATTTTGTGATCTGATTCGTTTCAGCCAAGGCTTTGAAAGATTTGAATTTTTAGAATGCTTCGTCTTTGTGCTTCATAAATCCTAACCAAACCATCCTGGAGAAGTCGTCAATGAATAATATAAAGTATTATTCTCCCCGAGGTGACCTTGTCCTAAATGGTCCACATACATCTGTATGGACTAGCTCAAGAGGCCTGTTAGCTAAACCTTCCTTCTCAAGGAAGTTAGTTCTAGTTTGTTTACCAAACTAACATGATTTGTATATAGTGTTGTCAGGAATTTTGATATCTGGAAAACCACGAACTGCTTGGTACTTGCATGCTTTCCTTATTTGTGAAAAGATTAGATGCCCCAACCTTCGGTGCCATAACCAGTGTTCATCATCCTTGCTCAAATAGCATTGTTTTTTTCCTTCTTCAAATATGTATAGTTATTTGGAGTTCTTCTGCCTTTGATCACTATTTTTCTTCTATCAAGATCACGAACACTACATCCATCTAATCGAAATATTACCTCGGGTCCTTGATCACACATCTGAGTAACACTCAGAAGATTATGCTTCAAGCCATCAACATACAAAACATTTCCAGCTTTGACCTTTTCTTTCAACTGAGCAGTGCCTTTTCCTTTTATGACTGCAGGGGTATCATTTCCAAAAGGAACTTTCTTTCCCTTTTCTAAAACACTATATGGTTCAAGTTTTCCTTTATCACCTGTCATATGCTTCGAACATCTGTTGTCGATGTACCATTGATTTTCCTGTCCTTCTGCATAAAAATCTATCCCACATCTTTCTGATTGTGGTTCCTTTATTCTCCATGTTCTGGTACTTGGGGCTTGTTCCTTTATCTGCCAAAGCCTGCTCCTGCGTTCAGAATCTTCATGACCAAATTTGTTACAAATAGAACATTCAATTTCATTTTCAAGGGCCGAAAAGTTGTTATAGGTCCTTTTCGTGATCCCAGTCATACTCCTTTGTTTTTGAGCTTCTCTAGTCATGATTGTTTTATAGGAAACACATTGACCTGCTTTGTGGCCAAAGTTATGGCAAGAGAAACATTGGCCATTGAAGAAACTTCTGCGATTATCAAGTCTTCCTGCCAAATGATTGTAGTTTCTATTGTCATCCATTCTTGAGGAAAATTGAGAAGATTTTACCTATGGCTGGTTGTAGCTTTTGTTCATCCTTAAGGTGGATTGTCCCTGATTTACCTGGTAGTCTTTGTTTATCCTTGATGTAATTCATCCTTATTTTACCTGGTGATTTCCATTAGGCTTTGGCTCATTCCTCCTTCCAGCATTGAGATAACTCTTTGAGGTGGATGCTTGAGATGCTTCTCCATTATACCCTAGACCTGTATTGATTAGCGGAGAATGTTGTACATTGATAATCTCATCCAGAGTTCAGATCCTTTAAAAAATTTAGAATTAAGAGCCTTTGTTTTCTCAATTTCTTTTCTAAGGCCAACAATTTCACATTCTAACTTCTCAAGAGATTTTTCTTTTTCATCAAGTTGGAATTGCAGAGTATCAATGATCACATTCTTTTCTTCTAAACATGTTTTGAGTCTAGAAATCTCTTCATAAATCCATCCATATCTATAGCATCCATGTAATCATCATCTTCAAAAGCCATTAAAATTTTATAGTTATTACCTCATTCATCTTCATCACTATTTGAAAGACCATCACTATCTTCATGCGTGTAGTAACGTTTCTTAGTTACATTCTGTTTCTTGTTCCATCTAATAGGTTCCTTCCCTTTGTCAGTTTTATCCTTATGAGGACATTTGGCAGCATAGTGACTGACTCTCCCACAAGCAAAACATTTGAAAGGCAACTTACCTCTGAATCTTCCAGTACCCCTTTGAAGGTTTTTGACAAAATTTGATTCTTCTTCCTCTTCTGACGCATGTCCTAACTCATAGTAGTCTCCTTTGCTTGAAGCCTTGAAAGTTTCTTCTCTCCTGTCTGATGGTCCTCCTTTCCTCATTTCATAAGCAGTTAGAATCCCTTGTAGCTGTGACATGGTAAGGTTTCGAAGATTCTCCTTTTCTTCTATTGCAGAAACTTTAGATTCAAACCTAGGAGACAAAGATCTTATAACTTTTTCAACCACAACAACCTCTTTTATTTCTTCACCCAAGTTTTTCATACAATTGACAATCTCATCTACATGAAGGAAATAGTTAGCCACACTTTCACCATTATGCATGTTGAGATTTTCATATTGAATTCTGAGGGTTTGAAGTTTTGCTCGTTTTACCTGATCATCTCCTTCATAGCTCAGTACAATCTTATCCCATATTTCTTTTGCGGATTTATACTGCATAACCTTGACAAATTCTGATTGAGATAGACATCCTAGAAGAGTATTGACTGCCTTTGCATTTGTTTCATATTTCTTCTTTTCAGCCGGATCTATAGGAGTTGCTGATGGAAAAGGATACCATGTGTCTATGATATCCCAAACTTCTGTACCAAGAGATTGAAGATAGGTAGTAACTCTTACCTTCCAATATATGAAGTTTGTCCCATCAAAAATCGGTGGCCTGATCAATGCTTCTCTCTCGTAGTTGCTCATGATGATGGATCTTCCTTCAAGCGATCAAGATTCTTCAAAAGGACCTACTCTGATACCAATTGTTGGAAATAATACTGAGGGGGGGGGAGGGTGAATCAGTATTATCAAGTCAAATATTCCTTTTTTAAATCCAAATGATATATGCTACTTCAGTTAATTATGCCCGCAACTATGTAGAAGGAAACCCGTGTATACTATGCAAACTTATAATTTAATTTATCTTTCAGATGTTGATTGTTAATCTGTGTGTCAAATAACAATTAACCAGACACAGTAAAATAGAGCAGAAGACAATCACACACAAGAACACAAGATATAAGGTGGAAACCCAATGTGGGTGAAAACCGCCTGCTGCAATTCGTCTCTATCTTCTCTTTAATTAGAAACTTCTTTTTACAATTGTACTGGTGCAGTCCCTTACCAGTACGTAGGCTGCAACCTGCAGAGATATACAACCCTCTCTCATTTTCCAGCTTCTCCTGGAAGGGAGCTACAACCCCCTTAGCTCTTGCACTAGCCAACATACTATTATGTAGGTGCTGGACTACAGAAGGCTACAACCTTCTCTTTCTTCCAGGGACCACGTTTCATAAGTTTTCAGACTACCTCCATGAACATCAATCAATCATCAAGAACTTTTGCATCAAACAATCTCCTTTTCACCAATTAGCACTGAATCAAGTAGACACTTCTCTGACAGCTGTATCCAAATCATAGTAATAGTAACCACACACCAAATCTGAACCCAGAACAAAAGATACTATCATTCAAGCTTAAATTATGGGCCCATCAATAGAACTTATCCTTCTCCTTGCGCTCAGGTTCCTTCTTTATTCAGATCTAGATCTGCACCATAACCCAATCACAGTATTCTAGATCTAGCACTTTATCAGATATTCAATAACAATTCAGATGATGTTTTGCCAAATGATCTCCTTCCTATTCTATAGTCTTAGTCCTTTCACAATACCACGGTCCAAAACCATAATAACGCAATAACATGAACCCAATACTTGGGATCAACACTTTTGGATGCAATACCACGGACCAAAACTGTAGGATCAAAACTTGTCGGACTAATACCATGAACCAACCATGAAAGTGCATGAATGTTTCTCAACTTGAAATAAACTTTTCTCTGCATAAAATTCCGTGAACTTTTCTCCACATGAAATAAACGTTTCTTTGCATAAAATTCCGTGAACTTTTCTCTATAGGAAATAAAATTTTCTCTGCATAAAATTCTGTGAACTTTTCTCCACATGATATAAACCTTTCTCTGCATAAAATTCCGTGAAATTTTCTCCACATGAAATAAACCTTTCTCTGCATAAAATTCCGTGAACTTTGCTGCACTATAATTTATAATCTGAGATGAGTGGGTTGCCATAAAGTACAACATATGTATCATAATGCCAACAAACCCTTTCGGGTGTTCTACATATTCCAGCATTGGCCAGAAATCTAATTTATGTAAGAAAGTTGGATGATGCAGGTGTAAAGACAGTGTTCGAGAATGATACCTGCAAGATGGTTCAAGGAGCACTTGTATTGATGCGGGGAGTTCAGATTGGAACTCTGTACAAGCTGCAAGGTATCACTGTTGTTGACGGGTGCAATAGTTTTATGGTTCCTGAAAATGGAGCAGAAAATCTAGTGGTCTCTGGAGAGAAGACCAAGTTGTGGCATCAAATGCTTGGACATATTGGAGAGAAGGGCCTTCAAATACTTCATGGTAAAGGTATGGTAGAATTTATGAGTAATAGCTCTCTGGATTTTGATTTCTATGAAAATTGTGTATATGGGAAGCAAAATCAGGTGAGCTTCGCCTCTAGTGGTAAGAGGATGAAACAGTTATTAGAGCGTGTGCACAGTGATGTGTTTGGACCTGTGAAGGTTCCATCATTGGGTAAGTCTGTGTACTATGTATCATTTATAGATGACTTCTCAAGCAATACAAGGATATATTTCCTTAAGAAGAAATCTGAAGTCTTTGATAGTTTTAAAGAATTTAAGGCTCTGAGAATTGATTTTGGTGATATTTTTCTCTTGTTGCCAAGGTAACTTCTATTAGATTACTTTTATATGTTGCTGCTGCTTTTGATTTTGAGGTAGAACAGATGGATGTGAAGACATCATTTCTTCATGCGGATTTGGAAGAGGAAATTTACATGAAGCAACCTGAAGGCTTTGCGTTGAAGGGTAAGAAAGAACTAGTATGCAAGTTAAAGAAGTCTCTGTATGGGTTAAAACAGTCACCAAGGATGTGGTATCAGAAATTCGATACATTTATACAGGGACTTGGCTTCACCAGAAGAAAAGCATGTCACTGTGTGTATTTTAAATTAATTGGTGACAATGTTATTTATCTGGTCTTGTATGTGGATGATATGTTTCTGGTTGGAAATGATAAAAAAATTATCCAGGATTTGAAGACTCAATTGTCCTCCAAATTTGACATGAAAGATCTCGGTGTTGCAAGCTATATTTTGGGCATGGAAATTAAAAGAGATCGGGCAAAGAGGAAGCTCTAATTAAACCAAAGGAAGTATGTCAAGACAATACTGTAGAGGTTTAATATGCAGGATAGTAAACTGGTGAAGGTTTCTATTCCTGTAGGTGTGAGGTTATCTGCTGAACAGTGTCCCAAGACACAAGAAGAGGAAGAGGACATGTTCCTTGTTCCATATGCAAGTGCAGTCGGTAGCTTGATATATGCAATGGTCTATACTAGACCAGACATTGCACATGCAGTGGGAGTATTGAGCAGGTTTATGTCAAAACCAGGGAAGGAGCACTGGACAACAGTGAAGTGGGTTTTCAGGTATTCGCGTGGCACTAGTGTTTATGGTTTGTGCTACCAAGGAAGACCAGGATTGGACAGAGTGTTGGATATTCATGGCTTTGTTGATGCAGACTGGGCTGGAGATCTGGATCAGAGAATATCTACAATTGGGTATGTGTTTAACCTATTTGTAGGTCCAGTCAGTTGGATGAGTAAGAAACAATCTGTATGGCACTATCAACTACAGTGGTAGAATACATGGAAACCACTCATGCAAGCAAGGAAGCAGTTTGGTTGTAGAGATTGTGTTCAAGTATGGGGTTAGTACAGGGAGCTATAAGGATAGACTATGACAACCAAACTGAAATTTTCTTGGCAAAGAACCCTGCTTATCATTCAAAAACAAAGCACATTGATGTGCAGTATCACTTTGTGAGGGATATGATAGAAGACAAAAAGGTGTTGCTGGTAAAGGTGGACACTTTGAAGGATACTGCAGATGCATTGACAAAATCTGTGAGCTCTGAGAATTTCTCTTGGTGTAGAGAAAAAATGGGCGTTTCAGGGCTGGAAAAATGACTAAGCTCTCATGTGGCCCCCTGTGGAAAGAAGACAACAAGTGGGATATTGTTGGGTTGTCATAGGGGGGTGGCAACCCCCCCTGTCCATGGTGTTTGAGGGGGGCGGGTAGCCCCCCTCTACAGGGTCTGGGGTAGCGCCCTGGGAAAAAACAAATTGGACCCTATATTACGTTGGGTGAACCTACCTATGGTTTTTGGTCCATGGTTTTGGACGCGATGGTTTTCGATCCATGGTATTGGATGCTTCAGCATGTATAAATATGTATTGTAATATTGAAAGGAACATAATGAAAAATCAAGCTGGTAGTCTCAGTTTTAGGATCCAGTGGGAAATCTCTGTGTATATGTGTTTTATGTGTTATTCTCTGGAATTTTTATTTTTCCTGTGATTTAGAATTCGTATTTAGGTAATTTTCGTATGGGGTTAAAACCTATAGTCCGAACAGTTTCCTCGATGGGATGGCTTGAATCTCTCAAGCTCTTTGGTGCTCGATGTTGCCGCTGGTCAGCTCGGCCCTTTGTCCCCCTTCTGATTTTTCTTCACTATCTTCATTCTCTGTGTATTCTTTCCTCCTCTCGGGACTCTGGTCTCTCTGTCTTCTTTCTTCATCTCTTGCACTATTCTCCAACTTGACTGTGTATTCTGTCTCTGTTTATGGTTTTCAAGCCATTCGAACTCATGCTTATTCGGCTCCTCTTCCACCTCTATCGATTCACCTTCTGCAGTAGCACTTGGAGTTCCCTATTCGTCTTCAGCATGAATGCTCAAGAAGTGGCCACATGTCCTCCTCTAAACAGTGCCAGCCTGCTTTGTCAGTTCATTTCTTCAGTTTCGTCGTGGATGAAGTCTTTCCTCCACTATGGCGGTCAAACATATTCAAAATCCTTCTAAAATGTAGTGTATTCCTTTGTTGATTATGCTTCCTCCATCGGGCGTGATCTCAACCATTTGATCTGGGTCCCCTAGATCCAACTTCATACGCACATCCCACGCAGTTGACTTGCTTGATTGATAACGCGTGACCAACGACGATTTTCTCTCACCTCTGCTTGCCATGCATCGATCATTGAGTGGGATCTCTCTACTTCCATACAAAATCGCTTACCATTTGAGGGTGCCCTGATCAATACCACCGGTTTCCAGAGCGCGGGTCCCACCTTTGCACATTTACTGTGTTTTTCCTTTTCTACCCGCGGTTGTTCGGTTCACCATGTTTCCGTGTGCTTGAGGCTCTTCCATTTTAGCCCTATTAATTGCGCATCAAAATCCACCTTCGTTTCCCGATCTGGGGCTCCCAGGGGCTACTTTGACCTCATGTTTAGTCTTCGGCGGCCTCAGTTAGCGTGCTTTGACTGAGGTCGTCGTCATTCCATGCTAGCTACCATTGCCACTGGTTCAGGGGTGTTTTTGATCATGGTTCTAAATTCTTAGAGATTTTCCCTGACCTGATACAGTCATGGTTCTTTAACAGTCTTTTATGGATCCAATTCGGATCACTTTCCCATAGCAGAAAAAATTTAAATGACTATACAAGCATAAGAGAAAACATGTTACATTCAAAATCTATGTGGAATCACCTTGAAAAAACTTTATTAAAATCTCCCAAAAGATGAGAAATATTACACAAAAGAGTCTTCTTCCTTCTGAAGTCAAAAACTCAGAACCCTTCTTGGTTCCCCAAAATCTCCTTTTATATGATGATTACAATGATGACGGTTATGAAACTGTCAACTATCAAAATTATTAACTACTTGAATTGCTTTAATATATTGGGTTCCTCCAAGGAATTTGTCTATGATAAATTAAAAACAAAATTATATCATTATTGATGCATTTTTAGAAATTTCTAATGAAATAATAGATGGCTTTTCTTCATTGAGAGGTTTGTGATTTAGGTGTAGTGGAATGTCTAGCTTATGTTGTTGTTTCTGTAGGAGACATCCACCCTCTGCATTGCTTCCATACTGTCACATTTGATCTTTGAATTTTTACAAACCTTGTGTGGGCCATTATGAAACTAGTAATTCGACTATAAGTTGGCTTCTGAGTAAAAAGAGTTCTAATTAACCATAACAACTGAAAATCCTTATGAAGATAATTTACAATTGTTGCCCCTTTCAAAATTTTTTATTTTCATGAGTCTCCTAGGGAAGCGAATTTCCATGTTGATCCCAACATGAAGGAAATCTTGCCCTTGTTCTTTTATCAAAGTTGGTATTGAATTTCAAAATAGATTCTTTAATATATCCCAACTTCATCCCAACTATCTTTCCATATAAATTATTCAAAACCATTTTATTAATATCCATCACTAGTTATGTTATGTCCTCAATATTCATTTCTCTTAATTCCTGTGATGACTGAGAATTAAGGAAATCAATTATCTTCTTGGAAAATTGTGCACATTGTTAGATCTTCTATTTACTAACAGCAATGGTTCTCTCCAAATCTCTAACAATGGCTTTCTCTTCTCCTACAATTGACATAAATTCCCAAATTTTTGTGAGTGTATTAATAATATCGTTCAAAATAATTTCATTTGCTTAAATGAGGGACATATTCCCTTTTAGTTTTTTCTTCAATTATTTAATCTCATGAGAAGTAATTTGGTAGTCATTTTGGTATTTTGAGGCAGTCTCATTGGCCATGGCCAACTCCCTTTGTGTTGTCTTCAGATATTATTTATATCATCCAAGTTTCTTTGCATATTATTCATATCATCCTGTGATATCTTTAATTCAATCATTAATTTTGGTTAGTTTCTCTCTTGGGTCATGAGAATCAGATTGTATTAAAATAGTACAGACAGGTGTATCTAGTTTATGTTGGAAGCTAGAATTCATCTCCTTGAGGCAAACTATTTCATCATTTCTCTGCAAAAGTTCATTCGATAAAATTTCCTTTTCTTTCTCCACTGGAGCTACCTCTGGGGCCATGACATACTCCACGAAAGGTAATTTCAACTTTTTCCTCAACATCTAAATTTTAATCTCTACCCCTTGCAAGATTTTTTGTAAAACAATTCTCTCTTCCAGATTTACACCAATTTTGACAATCAACTTCTTCAATTCTTCATTCTCGGTGAATACAGCTCTACAATTTTCCTTGTCCAATTTTAGTTGATTTACACCTTTTCCTAGAAAAGCTTCTGCCTTACTAGCATCCAGGGTTTTTTTTCTTAAATCACTGTAAATTAATTCTCCATTTTTCCTGTGCAAATTAATCTTGTGAAGAAATGGAATTTCTCTTGCATTCACGGTCAAGTTGATAGTGTTAAAACCTGATGATGATGAAACAATCAGAGTATAAGGATGAGAAAAACATAACTTCAATTGATTTCTTTCAAGATCCATGGAATATAAAAGTCTAGTGTGATATTCAGAAATTGATTATGCTTCAAGCTCAAATTCTATGTTTTCCTTTATCCTCTTATTTATTTGTTCAATTTGACTGTACAATTGTTTTATGATACGAACAACACTTTGAGAAGTTTCTTCAGGCACATGGGAGGAAGGTTTACAAGTTACTTCTCCCAATTGCAACAAAAATTCCATTGCATCTGAGTAGCTCCCAGTGAGTGATTCAGGTCCTCTTTCTATTTTAGACAACCCTGGATTTTTTGAACTTTGATTGGTTTCACCCTACAAATCAATTATTTCTTAATTACCTCTTTTTAGACCCTTCTCTTCAGAATATGGGGTTTCAATCTCTATCCCTCAACATGCTCCTATCTTACTACAAGTTGCCAATTTTTCCTCATCTCGTCAAGATTCATATATATAGGGAGCATACGATTTTTCCACTCTTAATTTAGAAATGATATGATGAGGATAATATGACCATTTCTCACCCTATTACAACTACATGTCTTCAAGAATCTTCTCTACTTCTTCCATGGCCTATCTATTTTTCACAATAAAAGGCCCAATAGTTTTTGAAATTTGAATAAATGTCCCGTATTTTCTAGTACAAAATGAAGCTGATTAACATTTAAACTTTGTCTAATGAATTCTAAAGAAAATAATCTCATTGATACAAATATGGAAATTCTATAAGGGGCAATCTCTACTCCATACAGTCTAATCTTAACATAGTCTTCAAAATGAACCAATCACCCACTTTGAAATTGTCACTAACCTCTAGAAGAGATTGGGATTTTTGAAAAATTAAAGGCGGAGGATAGATATTTAGAATGGAGTAAGAAACTGACATGAAATAAGTAGTAAAGTATGTAAATCCTTCATAATTGGCATGCATTCTCACATCCAATTCACTATTGATTTCCTATTTTTGTGTACATACATTATAATTAGACACAAATGCATGAAACTATCCACATGAGTGTATAGGAAAATATAAGTTACTTGTGATCAGAATCTGAAACAGCCAGTAAGAGCTAGGTCTAACAACTAAGAATTGACTAGTTTTCCCCAATAAGAAGGTATATCAAGTACAGCCTTAGGTTGTAGAATTAAATTAAACACCCCTAAAATATCTCAGTCAATGAAAGTTGTCTCTTCCCTTCCCAAAATATTGGAAATTATTTGCAAAACTTGTCTCACATCTTCAAAAATGTTTCAAGAGAAAGTTGAATAGGATCCATAGGCAATTGTTGTCCGGTAGGCAATAAAAAGAAGGTCATCTCGGCATAATCCTTCCCATAGAAATTTTGAAATGATGACAACAAGGCTTCTTTTGAAAATGGGGTGAAAGGTTTGAAGGTAGAAAAACCAATGCTTGTTTAATTAAAAGAGAAGATATTTGAAAGATGTTTTCACTTAAAGCGTTCATCAAAAAACACCTGAGAGGGTAAAAAGCAGAGGCCAACCATTATATGAACTCAGGGAAGTGTTGAAGGCCCCGAAAATTGAGTCGACAACAAGGGGGATACCCGCCCGGTCCAGACCTTGGTTGGCAGCTCCTTATCCGTTTGGTATAGCGGGTCTGACTGGGGATATGGGACTAGTTTCCCAATTGAGTGTGTGTGTGTGAGAAAGATGGGTGTTTCTGTTCTAAATGGAATACTTATATCTAATCTAATGCTATTCTATTGTATTCTAATAAACAGAAAAACATCGAAATTTATGCTAACCCAGGATGTGATCTTTCTTCTATGCGATCTAAAAAGATTTCAAATAATAACTAGTGATAAAGATCATTCAGCTATCATAAGAAAAGAATTCGATAAAGATAAGCTACTTTGTATAAGAAGTTAGATGAAACAGTTGTGAAAAACTTATCGCATAAATGAGCTATTCATACGCTAAACATAAATAAATAGTTATCACCATACAAAAGTGCCAAATGATAACTCAGACGTCCATGCTGTAATATATAAATAACTGAAAACTGAATATCACTTTAACACATAAGTAAGAATGGTTAAGAGATAAAAGTACCATTTATAACTAGTCCTACTCATGAGTTTCAAGCGACAATTGATTTATATCTCCTTGATTTAACATCCACTAAGAGTACAGAATTGCAACATCAGTAGCAGATATCAAATGCAAATATCAAATAAGCTCTGTTCCATTCATTCACCAAAACCTCCTCTGAGGGTGCAAAAGTGCATGTTCTGAGGACAAGTTTTTGATAAATTTATGGACCCCTCTATAAATGCATGAGAAGGGTTTAAATACTATTGACTAATTATATAAATAAATTATTACAAAAATAAAGGATGCGGTTTAAATGACCGTCCTTTTTCCAGGAAAATAAAACGAAATTAAAACTAATATTAAACTATTTCTGTGCTTGATCTCTGAAATCACATGTACACAGCATCTGGTTAAGGAGATTTGGGTGGCTGACTTCTGCTTCAACTGGGCTGAGAAAACAGAATTTATGAGAGCTGGTTCCATCTTTTCGGTTGCATTTATAATGCACTTAACAATCATCCATTATCTATGTGGCTTTACCAAGTATGTCCAGTAACAATCCCAGTTTAACTTACTTAGCCTTTGGATTACTTTAGCCTTTTCTTCAACTCTCTGTTTCCAATCTGCTTCTAGCTGTTGAGCATTTGGTAAGTACCCTGGGGTGGTTTCTGCAATCAAATTTTCCCTTGCGTAAATTTTCATTTACACAATCAATAAGTCTGCTTGCCGTCGTGGCTGCTCCTTGTGCTGCTTGCTCTACCCCTCTGATTTGCTCGTCCCATTTGTTAAAGAGCATTTCCTTATGATTCTCATTAATTCTTGGTGCACCTACTCTTTTACCCACGTCCGTCTCTTGCCATGCCAAATATTCAGTCACTCGTTTGTCAATCAGATCGTAGTCACTCCACAAGTCTTTTACTCGATTAGTGGTTTTATCACTAATTTCGCAATAATGACTCCACTGTGATATCTTTTGGCCCAATGCTTCTTGTTGCTGTAGTAATTGCTCAATCAAGAAAATGGACTCTGTGATGAACTCTTTGAGCTTATGGTTGTCCTTGTGTATCTCTCTCAAATCCTGTAACTGTTTTCCTTTCTCATCCAAACTTTTCTGATAGCTTAACTGCATCTGCAGGAAGTCCTGTTGCAACTTTTCAAGTTGTTTCTGTGCTTCGTTATTGGCATGGGCTTGTTGCAATTGTTGTTGCAGTACTTGTATCTGCTCTTCCCTTTCTTTTAGCAGTTGTTGTACCTCATATGCTTTGTCGATAGTAGCAGAGGCGTATGCTCCTACGATCTGAGATAGTTTGGTGAGATTTTCCGTGGGATTTCTTGTGGGATCTTTCCACAAGACGTCCAATTGTTCTGTGTTTTGAGAGAGAGTGCTTTCCAGTTTCCTTTTCTTTCTCTGCTTTCTTACTACTGCTTTATGCTATGGGCTATAAAATACATCTAGGAGAGGGATTTCTTCTAATTTTAGTACAAGCTCAAAGGATGGAGAAATAGGAATATGCTCCACATCTGCGGCTTCGCTGATTGTTCCCGTGACTACTTCTTTTATGATTTGTACATAGCTGACATTTGTCTTCATGGTTTTTCCTTCAATATTGATCAAGTCATTGAAGGTTTCCTATTCTTTGTCTCATTCAGCTGTGGCTGGTGGTGCTTGGATGACTAGAGGGGGAGGATTTCTTTGCGGGGAGGTAATAACCTGTTGATGTAGAAGTTCTTTTGACTAGGCAGTATCATTCACTAACCCTTTGTTCTTATTTAGTTTGCTTCTGGATCTTTTAGAGTGTTCAAACACTTCTTTTTCGGATTTTGACTTAGATCTATTGGTACTTGAACTTCCACTGAGGCTGACACTTGGAGTTGGCTCTCTTGGGGGTTTTAGGCATAGCTTTTCCAAAGGAATATTAGCCAGCCTTCTTTCCTTGTATGTTTTGAAACTTTGAAATTCTTTTGGGGGTAGATGCAGTTGGGTTGTGTGCAGAATTTCTTCCAATGTATTTTTTTGTTGAAATAAATCATCAAATAAATATTTTTCTCCAGAGAATACCTTTATCCTGACTGTTGTTGTAAAATTGTGGGCGACCTCATAAGGGTCAAATGGCCTCGCAGTGAATTTGAAGAGCTGTAAGCACATGATATTCTTTACTTCTGCAAAGGCATGACCTACATCAAATAGCGAGAAGGCCCCACAGGCTATAGGAAACTGTGGCCATATAGCCTTCTTTTTGTCTTTTAATTCTTTAGTTAGGCCTCCTTCTCCACAGGTTTGGTAGGCGATCTCTCGAGCTAAGAGTTTATCAGGGTTATATACAGGCAGGACATGAGGGGGTACAAAACTTCCAAAAACCCTGACATAAGTAAACATTTCTTCCTCGAACCATCTTGCAACAGTGAGGATGTCTACTTGTGCTTCAGGCGAGCATCTCAGAGCGTCTTTATCATACAAAATTCTATACAAGGGCAACATAACTCCATGACAAATTTGGTAAAAATATGGGACGAATTGACAATCCCATAACTATTTGTGATATACATGAATGGGTAGAGTGTCTTGCATCGTCCACTTCCAACCCATAACAGGAAACTTAGAAATATAACATATTGCGTCCATTATATATGCATAAAGGTAAAAAGGAGGATAAATACTCTGAGCCATAGCTCTTTTGGACCGGTAATTGCCAATGGTTTTGGCCAAGTTATCAAACAAAATTTTGGCCCAATCTACGAAGGTGTCATTTATGGCGGCATCCAATAATGGAAGCCACTCCCATGAGAATTTGTTAATATCTGGCATTCGAAATATTATACAGAGCATGGAAGCAACAAAGCAGTATGGAGAGGTAAGGGAACCAGTACTATACATACTGTGTTTGTCTTTCTTCAGCGGCTCATTTCTCTGTAAACTCTCTATTGTAGATTACCTGTAGCTCTGGTAGATGATACATAAGCTTTAAATCCTGTGCGGTGAATGAACCAATGAGTCCTTGACCATGAACCTTGAACTGTGTATTTTTTATTTCTACGTTATCCAATCCATTTGACCATGTCTGTGTATGGGAGGATTCTTGGCCTTGCTCCTATCCGATGTAAGAATGAGCAAGCTAGCTCTGTGAGGGATGCTTCAGAAGAGCTTTGTGAGGCTGCGACAGCTGTAACCTCCATTACTTTGGGATTCTCCTCTTCGAGCATGTTATACATTCCTTCCCACATAGCTACTCCCACCTCTCTGTTGCAAGCCGTGTCTGTATACAAAGGTGCCATTTTTTCTTCTTCGGAGCTCGGGGCTTTGTTTTTCTTTCCCATTTTAGCCTACGTATTATTTTGTATAGTCCTCTACTCTCTGTGCCTACAATTCACAAGTGAGGTGAAATTGAATGAAAAGGAAGGGTGATGGGAAATTTTTTAAATGCCACAGACATACCAAATATACCACCTTACGTGAAATGTTCATTGAAGAGCACGCACCCATATTCTATTAATAACTGATAGCTAACTCTTTTATTAGCATTTAAACTGCATAACCATGTGTCAACTTAGGGAAACTACTTTTCTTGAATAACGAGCCCGAAAGATTTACGATGGAGCGATTTAGCGATTTGCTACTGCAACATCGCAGATCGCGAAATCGCAAAATTGAAAAATCGCAGAATCATAATGTTGAAATATCGTAGATCACGAAATCGCAGAACCGCAATATCGCAGATCATGAAATCGCAAAATCGCAATATCGTAGAATCGCAGAACCACAATATCGCAATATCGCAAATCGCAGGAATATTATGTATGACAAATATTTTTTTAACCTGTTCCTTGCAAGATGCGATGTTGCGATGAGCGGTATCACACATTGGAAGATTTCTTGAAGTTTTTTAAGTAAGTTATGCTGCATGTGATGCAATATTTGGTCGTTATCATTATCTCATGAATATTGGGATTGTGTTTGTGAGGTGGCATCCCACTATTTTCTTGCGATGTCATTTCCTTTGATAAGATAATTTTTACATTATCATAATCTTAGATTCTAAAAGTTTCCAAGGGGGCTTCCTAAGCTTATGATGGTAACTTTATTTGCAAAAAGAAATGTAAATGCTACTTTAACTTTTTTGGATTTAATAACTAAAGGTCCCCGCTTATTTAGTATTAATTGTTAATACTAAATAAGGAGTGGGGTTGTTGGTGGCCACAACAATTAGCGATTCACTCGGAAGAACCAGTTATCTCTATGTTTGAGTTGAATTTTCTAAACTTCCAAAACAGAAAATTTCTCAGAAAGTTAAACTTTATTATAGAAAGATAAAGTACATTATTCTCTAACTTGTCAATGACATTTTGTTTCAGCTATTTTCAACTTTGATTATTTGCTGCCTCAAGTTTGTGTTTACATCAGTCATTACCTGGTCTGTAAAGATAAAACAAAGTCTTATCTGTAAACCAGTTTTAAAATATACTCATTTGTCGTAGGTAGAACCTCTGCTGCCAGCAGGCGTTCATAGCCTCGACAGGGTTACCTGTTACCGAGCAATGATCCTGTATCCTAGTTAAGGAAACCTACAACTGTTAAAGAAGAATCCACATCTACACTTATTTCTTTGATTTTCTTTTTATTCTTAAAGAAAAATGTCTTGGTTTGATAGCCAATTTGTGACACAGTCATTCACTTGATTTATAACTTTGTTTAACAAATTGGCTCGTGATGAGACCCCTTGCCTCTTTATTGTAACAATCTTGAGCCATTGCCCTGTTTTGGTATGCAGTATTTGGCAAAGTCAGCAAGTTATAATATCTGTGATTATGATGAGCCGGCTCGTGATGAGACCTCTCATTCTTCAAGATGAAGTATATCCTTGGATTGTTCCTCTGAAAGTTGTGATTTCCTTAGCAGGGAAGAAGTCATTGTTTTCTTTAGATAGCTCTGGACGACAATGATAGATTTTTTGGAAGTAACTATTCTACAGAAAATATTTATTTTTTTATTGATACCTTTCATTGTACTGATATAAAACAATTTCTTCACTAAAGGTTATTTTCATCAAACTTTTATGAAGTTGAAACTAGTGTCATATCTAGGCTAGAGTTTTTAACTGTATCTTTCAATAATAGAGATCAATTTTCCAAAATATTTGCTATTTATACAAGCAAAAAAATCAAAATCTAAAAAGAGAGTTGGTGTCTTTTTCATAAATGCCTAATGTAACCATTCACAACTGGTTTTATTATGTGAGAATTGTTTTTTGAGGATGATCGCAAATTTTCTAATGAGAAGTAATTTTGTCCTTGGATATTTATAAAATATGAAAAGGGCTAATCACTTCATTTATTTTTGAACTACAGACTAACTAAACTAATTCTACTCCTATTCTAATCAATATACATGAAATTGACTAGGTGTAATCATATTTCCAGTGTAACCATTCTCTCATTTTTGTTCTTGCATATATATACAGTTCAAATATTAATACTAAAAACGAAATTCTTACTGATCTTAGAAAATTGAATGTGGAACAAGAATGTACAACTATTGTTAGAAGTTTATTTAGAATTTCCCTCTTATGGAATTTTCTTTCCAATTGAATACTTATTCGATCATAGAAATCTGGATGGATTTCTATTAAGGACTGATAAATGCTCAATGGAAGATATAACGGACCAGATTGAAGATATGAATTTTTGGATTCAAAGGTCTGGAAATCTGAAAACAAATTTGTTTTTGTACAAAATAGGTAAGAAGGAAAACATAAGATTAAATTATTATCTGTACAACTAGAGTTACAACACAGTTGGCATTGTTTTGTAATGATTTCTCTTTAACAAGGATTGGCTATGATTATAGGGTTTGAGTGATCTCGACCCCCATCTTGTGATTCAGAAAGGGGACCATGATTATAAACAGGCATGAAAGCTTGGTCATGATATGAATCATAGACTAGAATATTTTCTTGGGTAATGAAAACACGTAGGTGATTAGCTGCTTTAGAATGAGGATCGGTTGAAATAGTTTCTGATTTAAAATACTTCTCATTCTCAGATATTATTTGAAGTTCCTGTTGATTTTCTCGAGATAAATAAACATCTTCAATATCAAAATAATCATCATCAATGACTTCACAAGATTTCCTAAGTTTTTCTTCAGTTTCATCCAGTATATTCAAACCATGAGGAATAGGGATTTCATGTCTGTTAATGGCAAAAGAATGTTTTCCAATTGTTTCTTTATCTTGAAAATCACTTAATGGTGATTCATTAAGACCAACCTCTATACTTTCTGAAATATCATTAATATTGAGAGGGGAAAAATATCATCATTAAGAATATCAGGATAAAGAGAAAAATGTGATTCTGGAGTGATGCGAGAAATATCTCTTCTTGAAAACTCTTGCGCATTATGTTCATCATAGATTTCAGGTTTTAGATCATACCTTGATGTGCTCGTGTTTTTTGAAAGAAAATTACTTTGCTTTTCTGACCTTGGCATTTGTTGAGTTGCGATCATATTTTCTGAATTTGCCTCAAAGTTGCCTTCAGATTTCAAGGTGACCTTTCTTCCAAAATCGCCACTTTTGTCTTCTAGTATTTGATCCGAAATATGTTTTAAGCTTTGTGAAACCTCGTCATCATGATTTATTTGCACATTCGAATTGGATTTCTCATTTATGTCGGAAGGGAATCGAACAAAGCTTGGATTAATTTCATACGAGTCAGGAATAGGAGGCAACGAATAATCATGATCAACACAATATAATGATTCTTCACTTATGGGATCATTCTCAATATTAAATTTTAAACAATTTAGATGAAATTGAATATTAAAATCTCTAACATACTCATCTTCTTTTTGTGGATATTCAATTTCATCATATACCTGATCATAATCATAGAAGTCAAATTTGTAAATGAAAACCACGGCAATTTGATCCCAGCTGTGAATTGAGGCAACCGGAAGGGTTCTACACCATTTTCTAGCTTCTACTACAAATGTAAGAGTAAAAATTCTGCATAAAATTCCTTCATCAATTCCTTGAAAATCAGAATTTGAAACTCCTTGAATAAATTGAAAGGCATGATTAAAAGCAGAAGAATTTCTCTTACAATCGAATTTTACCTGAGACAATAGCCTTACCACTTCGGGTGGAGTGTTGGAAGATGCACGAACATGGATGCAACTCCAAATTAGAGGTTTAATAGAGGACATCCTAATTCAAATGTTAACATTGAAAACAAGTTCCAACAGACAACATGCTTCAGGCCCTCCTTCTAGCGCCAAATATGTTGAAGGCCCCGAAAATCATGTAGACAACAAGGGGGATACCCGTCTGGTCCAGACCTTGGTTGGCAGCTCCTTATCCATTTGGTATAGCGGGTCTGACTGGGGATATGGGACTAGTTTCCCAATTCAGTTTGTGTGTGTGAGAAAGATGGGTGTTTCTGTTCTAAATGGAATACTTCTATCTAATCTAATGCTATGTTATTGTATTATAATAAACATAAAAACATCGAAATTTATACTAACCCGGGATGTGATCTTTCTTCTATGCGATCTAAAAATATTTCAAATAATAACTGGTAATAAAGATCATTCAGCTATCATAAGAAAAGAATTCGATAAAGATGAGCTACTTCGTATAAGAAGTTAGACGAAACAACTATGAAAAACTTATCGCATAAATGAGCTATTCATACACTAAACATAAACAAATAGTTATCACAGTACAAAAGTGCCAAATGATAACTCAGACATCCATGATGTAATATATAAATAACTGAAAACTGAATATCACTTTAACGCATAAGCAGAAATGGTTAAGAGAGAAAAGTACCATTTATAACTAGTCCTACTCATGAGCTTCAAGCGACAATTGATTTATCTCTCCTTGATTTAACAAACATTAAGAGTACAGAAGTGGAACATTAGTAGCAAATATCAAATGCAAATATCAAATAAACATTGTTCCATTCATTCACCAAAACCTCCTCTGAGGGTGCAAAAGTGCATGTTTTGAGGACAAGTTTTTGATAAATTTGTGAACCCCTCTCTAAATGCATGAGAAGGGTTTAAATACTACTGACTAATTCTATAAATAAATTATTACAAAAATAAAGGATGCGGTTTAAATGACCCTCCCTTTTTCAGGAAAATAAAACACAATTAAAACTAAAATTAAACTATTTATGTGTTTGATCTTTGAAATCACATGTACACAACATCTGGTTAAGGAGATTTGGGTGGCTGACTTCCGCTTTCAGCTGGGCTGAGAAAACAGAATCTATAAGAGTTGGCGCCATCTTTTCGGTTGCATTTATAATGCACTTAACAATCATCCATTGGCTATGTGGCTTTACCAAGTATGTCCAGTAACAATCCCAGTTTAACTTACTTAGCCTTTGGATTACTTTAGCCTTTTCTTGAGCTCTCTGTTTCCAATTTGCTTCTAGTTGTTGAGCATTTGGTAAGTACCCCGGGGTGGTTTCTGCAATCAAATTTTCCCTCTGTAAATTTTCATTTACACAATCAATAAGTCTGCTTGCCACCGTGGTTGATCCTTCTGCTGTTTGCTCTGCCCCTCTGATTTGCTCGTCCCATTTGTTAAAGAGCATTTCCTTGTGATTTTCATTAATTCTTGGTGCACCTGCTCTTTTACCCTCATCCATCTCTTGCCATGCCAAATATTCAGTCACTCATTTGTCAATCAGATCGTAGTCACTCCGCAAGTCTATTACTTGACACCACTGTGATATCTTTTGGCCCAATGCTTCTTGCTGCTGTAGTAATTGCTCATTTAGGGAAATGGACTCTGTGATGAACTCTTTGAGCTTAGGGTCATCCTTGTGCATCTCTCTCAAATCTTGTAACTATTTTCCTTTCTCATCCAAACTTTTCTGATAGCTTAACTGCATCTGCTGGAAGTCCTATTGCAACTTTTCAAGCTGTTTCTGTGCTTCGTTATTGGCATGGGCTTGTTGCAATTGTTGTTGCAGTACTTGTATCTGCTCTTCCCTTTCTTTTAGTAGTTGGTGTACCTTAGATGCTTTGTCGATAGTAGCGGAGGCGTATGCTCTTGCGATCTGAGATAATTTGGTGAGATTTTCCATGGGATTGCTTGTGGGATCTTTCCACAAGACGTCCAATTGTTTTGTGTTTTGAGAGAGAGTGCTTTCCAATTTCCTTTTCTTTCTCTACTTTCTTACTACTGCTTTATGCTGTGGGCTATAAAATACATCTATGGGAGGAATTTCTTCTAATTTTAGTACCATCTCAGAGGATGGAGAAATAGGAATATGCTCCACATTAGAGGCTTCGCTAACTGTTCCCGTGACTACTTCTTTTATTATCTGTACATCATTGACATTTGTCTTCATGGTTTGTCCTTCAATATTGATCAAGTGATTGAAGGTTTCCCATTCTTTGTCTAATTCAGCTGTGACTGGTGGTTCTTGGATGACTAGAGGGGGAGGATTTATTTGCGGGGAGGCAATAACCTGCTGATGTAGAAGTTATTTTGACTGGGCAGTATCATTCACTGACCCTTCATTCTTATTTAGTTTGTTTCCAGATCTTTTAGAGTGTTCAGACACTTCTTTTTCGAATTTGGACTTAGATCCATTGGTACTTTATTTTCCACTGAGGCTGACACTTGGAGTTGGCTCTCTTAGGGGTTTTAGGCATAGCTTTTCCAAAGGAATACTGTCCAACCTTCTTTCCCTGTATGTTTTGAACCTTTGAAATTTTTCTGGGGGTAGCTGCAGTTGGGCTATGTGCAGAATTTCTTCCAATGTATTTCTTTGTTGAAATAAATCATCAAATAAATCTTTTCCTCCGGAGAATACCTTTATCTTGATTGCTGTTGCAAAATTGTGGGCAACCTCATAAGGGTCAAATGGCCTTGCAGTGAATTTGAAGAGTTGTAAGCACGTGATATTCTTTACTTCTGCAAAGGTGTGACCTACGTCGAAATACGAGAAGGCTCCACAGGCTATAGGAAATTGTGGCCATATAGCCTTCTTTTTTTCTTTTAATTCTTTAGTTAGGCCTCCTTCTCCACAGGTTTGGCACGTGATCTCTCGGGCTAAGAGTTTCTCAGGGTTATATACAGGCAGGACATGAGGGGGTATAGAACTTTCAAAAACCATGACATAAGTAAACATTTCTTCCTCGAACCATCTTGCGACAATGAGGATGTCTACTTGTGCTTCAGGTGAGCATCTCAGAGGGTCTTTATCATACAAAATTCTATACAAGGGCAACATAACTCCATGACAAATTTGGTAAAAATATGGGATGAACTGAGAATCCCATAACTCTTTGTGATATACATGAATGGGTAGAGGGTCTTGCGTCGTCCACTTCCAACCCATAACAGGAAACTTAGAAATATAATATATTGCGTCCATTATATACGCAGAAAGGTGAAAAGGAGGATAAATCCTCTGAGCCATAGCTCTTTTGGACCGGTAATTGCCAATGGCTGTGGCCAGGTTATCAAACAAAATTCTGGCCCAACCTACAATGGTGGCATTTGAGGCGGCATCCAATAATGGAATCCACTCCCATGAGAATTTGTTAATATCTGGCATTCCAAATATTCTACAGAGCATGGTAGCAGCAAAGCAGTATGGAGAGGTAAGGGAACCAGTACTGTACATACCGTGTTTGTCTTTCTTCAGCGGATCATCTGTCCTAGACCAATCTTTGGTAGTTTCTGCCAGGTTCATATTTTCTTTTACAAATTTCTCTATAAATTGTCTATTGTAGATTACCTGTGGCTCTGGTAGATGATACATAAGCTTTATATCCTATGCGGCGAATGATCTAATGAGTCCTTGACCATGAACCTTGAACTGTCTATTTTTTATTTCTGCATTATCCAATATCCATTTGACCATGTCCGTGTATGGGAGGATTCTTGGCTTTGCTCCTATACGATGTAAGAATGAGCAAGCTAGCTCTGCGAGGGATGTTTCAGAAGAGCTTTGTGAGCCTGTGACAGCTGTAACCTCCATTACTCTTGGATTCTCCTCTTCAAGCATGTTATACATTCCTTCCCACGTAGCTATTCATGTGTCTCTGTTGCAAGCCGTGTTTGTATACAAAGGCGCCATTTTTTCTTCTTCGAAGCTCGGGGCTTTGTTTTTCTTTCCCATTTCAGCCTGCGTATTGTTTTGTATAGTCCTCTACTCTCTGTGCCTGCAATTCACAAGTGAGGTGAAATTGAATGACAAGGAAGGGTGATGGGAAAGTTTTTAAATGTCACTGACATACCAAATATACCACCTTACGTGAAATGTTCTTTGAAGATTCTATTAATAACTGATAGCTAACTCTTTTATTAGCATTTAAACTGCATAACCATGTGTCAACTTAGGGAAACTACTTTTCTTGAATAATGAGCCCGAAAGATTTGCGATGGAGCAATTTTGCAATTTGCTACCGCAACATTGCGGATTGCGAAATCGTAAAATCTCATAATCATAATGTCGCAATATCGCAGATCGCGAAATCACAGAACCGCAATATCGCAGATCGTGAAATCGAAAAATCACAATGTCGCAGAATCGCAGAACCACAATATTGCAATATCGCAAATCGCAGGAATATTATGTATGACAAATTTTTTGTTAACATGTTCCTTGCGAGATGTGATGTTGCTATCAGCGGTATCGCACATTGGCAGATTTCTTGAAGTATTTTAAGTAATTTATGCTGCATGCGATGCGATATTTGGTCGTTATCGTTATCTCGTGAATATTGGGATTGTGTTTGTGAGGTGGCATCCCACTATTTTCTTGCGATGTGATTTCCTTTGATAAGATAATTTTTACCTTATCATAAACTTGGATTCTAAAAGTTTCCAAGGGTGCCTCCTAAACTTATGATGGTAACTTTATTTGCAAAAAGAAATGTAAATGCTACTTTAACTTTTTTGGATTTAATAACTAAGGGTCCCCCCTTATTTAGTATTAATTGTTAATACTAAATAAGGAGGGGGGTTGTTCGTGGCCACATTAGGAAGATATAAGTTTGGGGAATTATAACATCAAAAAGACCAAACTTTACAAATGCAACATACATAATAGACTCATTTTGATTGACTAAAATGTGCATGTGAAGTTCCATTAAATTAAATGAGAAAATAGGATCAAATACATCCCTGTGAGTGTACATGAAAGGAACGTGGGTGGAAGAACCCTACAAAGGAGTTTTCTTTGTCATGTTGAATGTGTAAAGAGTTGAAAATAATGTATAAATACCTGGTTATCAATGGTTGGTGTTAGTGACTGAATTTAAATGGGACAATAATTGTTTATGGGAAAACATAAAATGGGAGGGAAAATAGGGTTAAATGTTGAAGTGACCTATACATAATGGATGACATGGTGGAGAAGACATGATGATGTGATGGGGTGACATGGAAATGACATGGTGGATGAGCTTGTGAGGTCGTACTCACTTGATGCAGTGTTAAGGTGTCACCTACTGTGATGGGTGAAGCCCTCTTGTAGTGATCTCGCAAACGATATGAATCGTTGATTGATAGTCAACCCAACTATTGTTGACTACTCTACTGAGGCACGTGAAGAAATAATCATAGAGTTGTTTGTGATGTCAGGTCAGAGCCATCGGAGGGTCGTGACATGAAAATCAAGTACGATTGATGAACTAGCCTCTCCAATAGGGCCCCACCAAAGGCTTTGTATTAATGATTCATCATGCTAAATGTTAATCCACCCTTTATTAAATTAAAACCTTAACAGTTATTCTACATTTCTTTTTTTTTAAATATATCATTTTTGTTTTTTTTTTCATAATTTAAAAATTAGTGAAAAACGAGCTACAACAGGTAACTCGCATTTTCTGTAGTTTATTTTCTTATTACTAGGTCTAGTTTTTCTTTAAACAACACTATTATCCATAAGGTTTGTAGAGAAACAGGGTGTTTGAAGCTATGTCATATTTACTTGAAGGGTTTTGAAGCTGTTTTCATCTAATACTTTCCAAAATATTTGTATATGACTCACTTTATATTGCAAATATTTCATAATTTTTTTTTGTGAGGAATCTTCACAGAAGCATGCTTTTTGGAATTTGTTTGTACTCACATATCTTTAATAAAATCAACCATATTTTATATCCTAATTTTGTGCATATTTCTTATGGATTTTAACTTTTATATCTTCATTATTTTCTCTTAATATACATAAATTAATCACAACTTATGCTCTACAATGGTTTGAAGTCATAAGTCTTTAATTTGTTAATTAATTTGTTGATATTTTTTATTTTGTTGACATCACTCTTTATAAGTTTTACCTTTTATTTTTGTGAATATTTATAGGACTTTTGTCTTTATTAGTTTTAGTTTTCATTTATATTTTATTTTTATTGTAAATAAACTAAATTTCATTGTAAATACTTGTAAATTCCTAGGAATATAGGTTAGGGTGTAATATAATGGGTATCCTATCTCATTATCTCACAATCATTGTGAGATTTGAGATTTTGTTTGGAGGAAGTCTAACAACCTCTCCACCATCAATAATATCTATAAAATCATCATAATGATTAGAACCATTATCAATAATTAAATATGAGGAAGGAGGGGAAGAGGATCCTACATTATTGTTCTCATCAAAATGAACATTTCTTGGAACAAAACATCCTTAGAGGTGGGATCAAAGATCAGAGAATCCTCGTTTATTGGAACTTGAACAAGAGGTATTCCTCACCCATATATTCGCTAATTACATCAATAGAAATTTTAATTTGTTTTGCAATCTAATCACACAACAATTGAGCATTCACCACATTCAAACGGGTAGGCTATCATGCACAGTCGTGCATGCATGGAAATGGACAATTCTGATTAATTGTTTGACAATGCCAACATACCTAGCCCACGTGTCATGAAACATATAAAACAATCAAGAATATTACAAATAAACCATTAAGAATATTAAAAATTTCCTTATTTCCGAGAAGAAATAATGTTAAACTCAATTTCAGCAAATAGCTGAATGCATGGCTTTGCAAAAATATAGATCTATCATAATCTCATTATTTTTTCTATAGAATGTGGTTTAATAGTAGGTTGGAAGGTTTCATATCCATAGTTTTAGTTTTCCAATCTTAAATAAAATTATATATATATAGGAGAACCTTTCTCAATTTTATTTGTTTAGTTAATAAAAATAAAAATGACAAAATACAATATTGGTCCTCAGGATAAACCTATGGATAACAAAAGCTGTCTAAACCCAGAATGATACCATCTTTTTACTAATTCATAATAATTTACAATAAGAAAATCCCTTATTTGTTAAATAGCTAAACAATAAATAAGGCTCGGAAGATTCGTTAAGTAAGAACTCCATACTACTAATTTCATGCATGGAGAGAATAAAATAGGTCGAAAAATACTCAATTGGCTTTTGTCGCTTTGCCTGCACTAGCTTTGCTTGTGTCAAGTTCGATCAAACTTGCATCTTGGCCCTGGAAGTTGATTGATCTGCGAGCAACACTTTAGCTTGGAACCTATTATCTCGGCGGCCTGTTATCTCCATAGGCTATGATCATTGGTATTCTCGACATTTTCACTTGGCTTGTGCCCAATTATTTTATTTGGAAAATTCTTGATAGGAATGTGATGCTTTCTAATAGATTATATCAGAGAAGAGAATACCATAGTTAAAAGAAACTTGTGAAACAATAGATTGGATCTGACTACTTGATAACAACAGGGTATGAATGAGTAAAGCTTTTCAAGTAACTCTAAGGGATCATATTAAAAAATAAAACAAACATTGAAACACTAAATGAGTAATGCTTTTCAAATAATTCTTATTAGTTGGTGGAGATTTCTCAAAATACTAGCAAATACAAATATCCTTCACTGGATTTCCCTAACCCTGGAGTTTTAAGAAACTTCATGGTTGAAGTTTTGAGATTCTTCATAGCTGGAATCTTGAGATACTTGTAACATCGTCTTCTTCAAAATGAGAGCATTGTGATTCTGGGGAGTCTATACTATCAGCATATTGGTTATTGTCGTTTCCAGAACCAAAATCAATGTGGAATCCAACATCAATATAGAATCTACTAGACCATACGCAACAAACACCCTAATTATTAGCCATGAAAATATTATACGTCCTCTCATCATATGCAAATCCTTTATTTTGAGACTCGAGTACCTCCTTTCTGATTTCAGAACAATTGGACGCATTCTTGTTGAGCTTTGACAGGTATTGTCCTGTCACAATGCTACTAACATTGATGTTGTAGGAATAATGAGCTATGTTACAAATAGAAATGATGATATCCTATGATTTTGTAATGTGATATCCATGGGAAAAGCTCTACGAAAATATTATGTGGTATTCAAGTCTCACTAAAATATCTCCCTCTAAATTACAAACATTAACTGTTCAGTTAGAACAGTCCCAACAAATGAACTTGGAAACTTTATGTAAGTAATAAGGCTGCAATGTTGTGTGAATATTTGTTTTTCTTATGCAAACAAGGATTTGACCGCTAATATCCATTACTTCCAGTTGCTCCATTACTCCCAATTGCACAACCATTCTGTCATAGCCACATAGTACAATGAATTCCGCACAACCCTCTTCTTGGAACAATTGTTCATGGGTTGTAGCTCCCTTTTTTATGCATTCAATGTGAATGCTTATAATCCTTTGCGGAGGTTCACTAACCATTATCAAAGACTGATTGTGCGGATTATAAAGGTAATGCTAGGATTTTCATGGTAGCTGGCTCATAATCGGCTGGCCATTATTGTCATTGTCTATATGTAGACACTGGTTCACAAGGGTCTCGTCATCATTACCATAATCAAAATTTAGACTGAATAGAACTATACAGGTACCATTCCTGGTGATATGAATATAAAACACTGCGTTATGTGTTATCACCGCTTCTTTTATGTTACCTAATCCGTTAGTGAATGCAGCTACATGATACTCTCAAAAAATATTTGGTAGCATTTTGTCATTGTTACCAAACTCTCGGTCATGGAGTAGATCAAAACTATTAAAAGAGGAGTAATCCCTTACCATTATTCCTTTTTGTTGCAAGCTCAGCACAGATTGTTACAAAATTTCTACTATTTCTTGTAACTATGAACTCAAAACATTCTATTTGAGGCCAAAAATCCATGCTTCCAATCTCACTCATTTACAGTTGGTTTAAACTACATTTCCATTCAAATAATACAAAAATTTATATAGCATTCAAAATCTGTGAATCCACTTATATAATTTTTTGTATGCGGTGCTTGAAGAATAGTTCAACTTATTCTTAGCTCCGACACTTACCATCATCACCTGCAAATATTCACTAGTGTGATATAATCACAACTAGCTACATGGACATATGTGGCACAATAAGTGAGTCTATTTAATGACTATGTAGTCAAAGAAGAGGATAAGTACAACAACAACTTGGTCAAAGCAAACATAACCAATTTGATAGGTCTAGATATTTTACATTTTGGAAGGTTTTTAGGTGTATGGGTTAAATTGTCTTAAATTAGGTAGTTATTCCTTACATTTTTGTTGGTATATAGTTGGGTTTAAATTGTGTAAAATCCTGCAGTTATTCCTTGGAATCATAAATTTTGAGTCTATATCCCCAAAAAAATTGCTTAAATAACTACATCATAATTGAGTCCAACAACTTAGAATGTGTGGTCAACAAGACTAAGTAATAGCTACATGTAAGAGCATATTTGGATGAACAAAAGTGTGCTCTCCAATAATCCTCCTTGGTCATTTTCCAATACATTGACACATACTCCAATATAATTCCATGTAAAAAAGCTTAGATCCCAATGTATATGAATCTATTGTGAGAGAATATGTCATGGACCCAAGTGTTCCCTCCTAGAATGCTCCTTGTGGTATAGGCCCATGTTGCTCAGTCTTTATCATTATCCAATACATTGACACATATTCCAATATGTCATGTAAAATGGAATATATATATATATAGATATATAGATATATATTTGTGAGAGGATATCTCAATGAATGCAAGTGTGCCCTCCAAGAATGCTCCTTCATGTACACATTCTTCACGAGGAGTCTCTCCAATTGTCCAATATATTGGCACATATTCCAATATGTCATGTAAAATGGCATAGATCCCTGGATTAGTGGAAACTTCAACTCAAAAATAGGCACCTAAGAAAAAAATAATAAATTAATAAAATAATGCCATGTAGACAATTTTTTAATATATCATTTTTATTATGTTAGTTTTTTCAAAATTATCCAAATAAATGTCACATTTATCAAAATAAGTGTAATATATTTTATATTTAAATTAATGTATAAGGGCAAGATTTAATAAAAAATAAATTTAAATGGTAAATTTAAAATTAAAATTTAACTTTGAATTATCCGAATTTAAATTAAAAAGGTAAATTTAAAATTTAAATTACTCAAATAAACATGATTTTTATCAAAATAAGAGTATATATATTCTATATTCAAATTAATTTATTAACACAATCTTTAATAAAATTTAAGTTAAAAGAGTAAACTTAAAATTTAAATTACTCACATAAACTTCACTTTGATCAAAATAACCTTATATATATTTTATATTTAAATTAATATTTTTTTTTGTAAGCTGAGGAGAGACCATTCTTTTATATTACTTCGAATTGAAACCACTACATTTCCATGGTGGCCTCAACCCGCCCTGAAGGGAAACCGGGTCTGTTGGCCACCTTAAGTTCTTGACACCCATCCAAAAACCAAAGATCCTGATTCTTCTTGTCCATGCTAAATATGCTAAACATTCATAAAAACTATTACATTTCCTCTTTTGCATTGTAAAATCAAACTAAGTACTGGAACTAGCTTTTAACTTTAACAAAAACTATCTTTTAACCTTAGAAAAACTGCATCACTCATACCCATGTCCTCAGATGTTTCCCTCGGTTTTCTTCTATCCATCCTCTTCCTTTGTACCCATGTTACTCTTCTCAATTTGCTGCTAAATTTCATCCAGTTTCTTGTCCTGCATCATCATGGTAATCTGAATGTTTTTCAGTTCTCTCCTTAGATTAGGAATTCCTTGAGATAATTCTGCCATTTCTATGGCCACTTTCTCCATGGCTTTTGCCAGCAGTCTTTTCATCACCCAATATACATGCAGGGCATGTTTATACAATGTCATGCGACCTCTTGTATTTCCTAGATCAGGTAGTAGGTATTCCGAATCCTCCATCTCTGATCCTGATTGATCCTCGGTTGCTTCTTCCTCCAGGTGCTAGATTATTCTCCTGATATCCTTATTTGTATTTTCACAGTAAGCTTGATCTGTATACTATATCCTTTTCTCCAAAGATTTCTGGTATTTTCTGGTTGTTGACGCCTCCTGTTTCCCCACTGGTCACCCTCTTCCTCTGCCGCAATGTCCTCACCCCTTGCCTGTTCTTCCTCTCCCCCTATAGCTTCTTCCACGTCCCCATCCCTTCACTCTAGAGGTGCTCCCGAATTCTCCTTCATCCTCTTGCCCCGCATTTCTCCTTTCACCCTGCTCCCCTTCTTCTTGAGTTTCATCTTCTGCTATACCCTCAACCTTCCTGGCCTTCTTTCTTTGCTTCTCTGGTCTTTTCAGATCTGGATCAAACATCTCCATGTTGTCTTCCGAATCTGACTGGCCTGTCTGATATTGTTTCTCATCAACTCCATCCACTGTTTCCTTCCCTTTTCTCCCTGGGCTGCATCAGCCTCTAATCTCCTCTTCTGCCTCCGCTCTCATTCTTCTCCTAGTTTCCATTTGATTTCTCCCTTTGCCTCTATCTGTCGCTTATCTCTGTCCTCTCTGCTCTCCTTTAGTTCCGTCTGATTCTTCTACCACCCTTCCCCTTATCACGCTCTATGCTATTTCATTTATCATTTGCATTACCTCGTTTTTCCTACCTTCTTTCTTATAATTCTTCTGCGCCTGTTCCTCATTATCCTTCCCTCGATCCTCCTGCCACTTTCCATTCTCATGATAGCCCACCTCTCCTCGCCTTCCTTCTGCGCCATCGTACCTCCATTCATTTTCATCTGCCTTACCTCCATCACCTCCTTTCTTCATTACTACCTCGTCGTCTTTCCTCGGGATGATATCCCTTCCCCTACTCATCCTGTTAACCGTCATCATTGCCCTTCCCACATTTACCTTGTCATCGCTCCTATCCTGACTTATTCTGATTACTCGGATCGCCGCCATTCTCACCCCGATCGGGGGATATTTAAATTAATTTATTAACACAAGCTTTAATAAAATTTAAATTTAAATTACACAAATAAATGGACTTTTATCAAATATAATTGTATATATATATATATATATATATATATATTATATTATAAATTAATTTTTATCAGAAGATTTAATAAAGTTTAAATTAAAAAAGTAAATTTAAAATTTAAAATAGTTACCCTTCATTAGAAACACACTCCATCCATATTTTACCGTTCATTTAAAAACATTCTAGATATTATAACTATTATAGAATAAGATATTAATTTTATTTTTAATATTTAATGTAGTTTTGAGTCACTTGGGCACCATTCAAACTTAAGGTAGGTAAATTATATTATTAAAAAATTTGTCTATGCCTAGTCACACCTGTATCTCTTTTGAATTTTAAAGGATTTTTATTGCCATACACATTACGACAAGGAAATTCAATGTTAATTATTTAAAATCAAATTTCCTCTAATTGAATGTAAGAAAGTATGCCCTCCAAAAATTCTTTTTCGGTACAATCCCTTAATTTGGAGCCTATATCATTGTCCAATACATTGACACATATTCCAATATACCATTTAAAATGACAAATATTTAAATCTATTTGTGAGAGGCCCACGGGGCTTTGGATTGATGGTGAATGGGTGCGCCGTTAAGGCACTCCTTGCGATAGGTCACCGGTTCACATCCCTCGTGGGTACTTAGGTTAGTCTAATAGATAAAAAACAAAAAAACAAAAAAAAAAAAAACAAAAAAATTATTTGTGAGAGGATATGTCCATAAAAGGAGGTGGACCCTCCAAGAATGCTACTTAGGGTACACCCCCATGATGTGGAGTATCTATCATTCACCGACATATTAACACATATTGCAATATGCCATGTAAAATGAAATATATTCCCAATGTATATAAATCTATTTCTATGTACATACAAATATTCTAAGTTTGAACTACATATATCAATGTAGTGTCATGGCAAGTAGAACAATCTCAAGGCATGCTACATGCCATTTAGAACTCATGGACAAGGAGTCAATGTGGGACTAACACATGAGACTAACACCTAGAGTGGCTAGTCCAACCAATTTATAAGTAATTAAGTTATGCATAAGAAGTGATCTATTAAGGGTCAAATAAGATATATATATATATAATATATATATATATATATATATATATATATATATATATATATATATATATACTTAGTCTAAAAAGGCTGCAAATTAATGGAAATTGTGGCATGATTTTCGTAAAATGTAGCTAATTTTTTTTAAAATTGGAGCCATAGTTGTTAATCTTAAAGATTTTGGGTCGCCTAGCGGATTTTGATGGTGATCAATCCATTTCCACCATAAGAATAAGATTCAAACCACCCTCATATTTTTAAGAAAAAAATAGTATGATTCCTCAAGTTTTGACTCTCCTGCAAAATCTTAAGCCTCTACACACAACACTTATATATAGATTATTTTGAGCTTGGTCTGAATTAAAACAATTTTTATTTCAGGATGAGCCATGACAACGGGTCTAGAGTTTCGATGCCACGACTCCTTGCAGCACGCATCCTCTATTGCACACCTGCACCTGCCCCCGTAACCTGTCACTTAACCTCTGTTCTCCCCTATGTATTTTGATCTAGGTAATAGTTTGACTCAACCCTGTTGTTGTGGTATAGTCCTTTCCTCACAGGTTTTACTCCCTACCCATTTACTGTTAATGCTTTTGTCCTCTTCTAGTAGCTGTCATAAACAAATCTTGACAGTTATGGATGAGCTGGGCGACTTTGCACATCCTTCGGAGGATGTGCCCATATGGAAACCCACGAGGACCACCGCTGCCAGTTTATTCGCCCCTTACCAATGAAATTGAAGCTTTCCCTCTATTTTCTCCCGATTTCTCTCCCAGAAGACACATCCTCTCCCTCTGAGTTCATCACTCAGCCCCTCTCGCCACACTCCCTAGCCCTTATCGACCCTCCGTTTAAACCTATCTGCCATTCTCTCAGAGGTGATACTACCGTTAACCCACCTCTAATGGTGACTAGCTCCCCTCCTTCAGAAATTCCCCAGGGTTTTGCGGTCCTTGGACCGATACCATCTACTCCTTGGTTATCTTCAACCCCCTCTAAGGGACATTATATGGGCATTGGACCGATTTCTAGTATTTTGACTACTATTCCGCAGGTGATGACTGAAAACCCTAGGGTTTCTCCTTCTTCAGGACCTTCTCAACCCTCCTCGGCTTAGGAAACTTCGGCTCTAGAAGAATAGGGTTCTAAAAGTCTAGGCGAGTGTGGTGCCCCTCAATTTTGAAGAGGAAATTAAATTACTGTATGCTATGGACATTGACGAAAAGGTGCCAGTCGGTTGGGTACGTGGTAGACACTACAGAGTGGCGAAATTACAACAATGGGTCTCGGAGGTCTGGGATGAAAACTTGAAGGATACCTCGAAGGTACAAACCCTAGTCAAAGGTTGGTTTGCATTGCATTTCAGTTGTTTGGAACATACCAACTAGGTGCTTTCCATGGTCTAGCACCTTGACCAAGCTCCTATACTTCTCAAAAGATGGACTCCCCTATTTGACCCGGAGCAGGAGAGGGTCGATGTAGGCCCTATATCGGTTCAATTGCTGAGACTACCCTTACATTTTTGGATGGAAGAAGTCTTCAAGTGCATTGGGAATTCCCTCGGTGTTTACATCACTTTTGACGATTCATACCAGACTTTAGGGAAATTCACATATGCCAGGATATTGGTACATCTAAATCTTTCAAAGGGTTTGCTCAAGTACATAAACATCCAATGGAGGAACAATACCAAAAGACAACTATTGGATTATGAGGGCATACCATTTCATTGCCGGAGGTGCCATAAGGTAGGGCATCTCTATAAAGACTGCCCCCTACTGGGCAAAAAGAAAAATCAGGCCTCGGCACTGGAAAATGTGACCCACCTGCATACTCCTGAGGATGCTCAACCTAGGCGACAGGCTACTACGACTCCTTAGAACTTGATTGCTTCTGAGATCATGGTCGATCAGCAGAAGAACCCAGTAGAAGAGAACACGGCACCCCCACAGCCGAAGAAGCGAGGGAAGCCTCCCAACCATCCTCAACCACCTCCTACTTCTCAACCTCAGTCGCCATTTGAGGGCTTGCCCTCATCGGGTATGATTCCTCCCTCCACCCCTATTTCCTCTCACTACTCATCTCATATTGCTTGCATTTTATCAAGCTCTTTTTCTGATCTACATGTCATGAACCCATCCTCTGAACATCCAGGATTGGGTCTGGATTCTGACCCCCCTTTCATCACTTGGCTCATCTGCCTGATTACTTCCAACCCCATTTTCTCACCTGCCCCCTCCTCAACTACTCCCTCTCACCTCCCTTCAACTACTCCTACCTTCCAGGTCCTCCCACCTGGAAGGTACTTGACCCTCTTGAAATCGAAGATACAAGCCCAGGACCATGTTGGGCTTGATATACTTCACTCTTCCCCTCCCCCAAAACTCCACAGGGGCCGACCTTCCAATATATATAAAGACCAAGGCACTGTTGAAGATGATATTACTTTGGGGGTTCAGTCTACCATCCGAGGGATGCTTAGATCCAGAAAATCCCAACCTGCACCCCCTCCATGAAGATCTTCTCTTACAATTGTAGAGGGTTGGCTAGGTCGGACAAAAAAATAGCTCTTCGTCGTTGGCTAAAAAAAGTTCCGCTTGATATTATCTTCCTACAAGAAACCCTAGGACCTGTATTAGACATCTCATAGTTCCTCCAAAACATGTTTCCTAGCTGGATTTTTATTGGACTTGATGCACATCGGAGGTCGGGAGGATTAGCTTTGGGCTATAACTCCCATATCATAAAGATGCTCAATTGGTGGGGTGGTCTGGGCCATCTTGGAGCACATATCAGATCTGCTGATCTGCGGATGAATTTCCATATATATAATGTTTATGGCCCTTACCAGAACAGATCGACCTTTTGGCAAAACCTCCTGAGTTCTAATTTATTTTTGACTCACCACCTAATCCTTGGTGGGGACCTTAATTTTTCCATCAGACATTCTGAATCTTGGGGACACAAGGCACAATGAGACTCCCTTTCGGATTACTTTCTATCTGAACTAGACACTCACCATCTAATTGACATCCCCTCTGCGAAGCCCCAAGTGACATGGAGGAACAACAGGACTGGGGAAGACAGTTTGGCCTGTAGACTTGACCACTTCCTTGTCAAAGAAAAGGTTATGGACTTGGGTTTACATATTAGACACTAGGTAGGTACAGGTGCGATATCTGATCACTTACCCCTTTACTTGGAAATTGAAGGAGGGCAAACAAAACCTAAAGGACACTTCAAGTTCTGTTCTGTCTAGCTCAAGGATTACTCCTATAAAAAAATGGTCACTGATTTCTGGAAGGCCAACCCCCCTCGGAGAAGAGAAGATAGTGCTAAAGGATTCATACACAATATTACAAGCCTGAAGAGAATGTCCAAACTTTGGGCACATAACAAACGCGTATAGGAGGAACAAACTCTCTTTAGGATTGAATCTGAAATTGTTGCATTTGAAAATAATCTTCGAGAAATATACACCTCAAATGAACATAAGGAAAGGATGGTTTCTCGTTATGCTGAAAGGGAAAAAATTCTCAAGGATAAGGAAGAAACTTGGTGCCTAAGAAGCAGAGCCATCTCGATGCTTGAAGGGGATGAAAACACAAAATTCTATCACAAATTCATCAATGGAAGAAAGGTGATCAACACCATTTGGCAGCTACAAAATGAGTAGGGGCATATTGTTAATACATTCCCACAACTTGTTGAACTTGCCTTCTCTCATTTCAAAAACACATATAGTTCCCCCATGGAAATCAACTTGGCTGAAATTATCAGGGTTGCACAACTCTTCCCCAGATTTGTGGATCCTGAGGAAGGAGATGAATTAATGAAGGCATTTTCTCTAGAGGAATTGGAATACACCTTAAAGTGGTTCAAAAAGGATAAAAGTCTAGGTCTCGATGGCTAGTTGATTGAATTCTACTTGGCCTTCTTCGACATCATTGGGGAAGACCTCCTTAGAATTGTTGAGGACTCAAGAATCATAGGATATCTTGAAACCTCAATCACCTCTACTTTCATTGCACTCATTCCAAAGAAAGACAAACTAGACTCATTCGAGGACTTTTGTCCCATATCTCTCTGCAACTCTATTTATAAGATCATAGCTAAGATCATTGCAAACATAATGAAACCTATTCTTTCTCATCATATATCTCCGGAAAAATTCACCTTCCTACACGACAGACAGATCCATGAAGTTGTAGGTACTTCTCAGGGAACTAATTCATACTCTACACTCAAGGCGTGGAAAAGGTATGATTATGAAGGTCGATTTATCAAAAGATTTTGACAGGGTAAATTGGCTTTATATTTGAATGTTGTTAACACATTTAGGTTTTCCTTACTTATTCATAAAATGGATCATGAGTTGTATTACTAACATCCCTTTTAGTATTCTGGTGAACGAAAGTGCCTCTCCCTTCTTTACTTTTAAAAGGGGACTGAGACAGGGATGTCCTCTCTCGCCTTTGCTCTTCCTGCTTGTTATGGAAGGACTCAGCAATCTCATCAAAGAAGAGCATTGAAGGGGTAGATTAAAGGGTATAAAGATAACAAAAGGTTGCATCCTAACTCATCTTCTCTTTGTAGATGATATCCTAGTTTTCATCAATGGCAGTATTGGGGACATTAGTATTATTAAAGAAAATTTCTCCCTTTTCCAAGTGGTAACATGTATGACCATAAATGAAAGAAATTCCACATTAACAACAGCTGAATGTACTCCACATGAGATCTATTTTTCTCTGCAACATTTCCATTTCACTTAGCTGCAATTATCTCATGGCTTAAAATATCTCGGTTACAAGTTGAAGCCACTTGGCTACAAAATCGGTAATTGGACTTGGCTCATCTCCAAGATGGAGAAAAGAATTAATACCTGGTACCTCAAATACCTCTCGCATGCACGATGGCTCACTCTAATCAAAAGTGTCCTGGAGGCCACTCCTATATGTTGGATGTCCCTGGCTCGGATTCCCAGAGGCATTCTCACCAGAATATAATCCCTCTACTATAGATTCCTTTGGTAAGGGAACAAACATGGTAGGATTTTTGCATGGGTCAACTGGGAGGCTTTGAACCTACCAAACAAATGGGGGGGTTGGGGCCTAAAAAAGTTAGAAGATTTCTCATTAGCACTTGCTGTCAAACTTGGTTGGAAATTAGTATCAGCAGACAGCGTTTGGACAAGGGTCACTTATGCCAAATATATTTCTCCGATGCTGATGCAGGAGCATCAAGACCCTCTTCATTTGTAAATATGGAATAAAAAGGGGGTTTGATATTTTGTGATTTTTAATAAAATAAGAAAGTAAAAATTATGTAAATATTCTTTTTCTAAATAGAAGGATATGGGAGAAATAGTTTAGGAGAAAATATGGGATAGAATTTCTATGTTAAAATTAGGATAACTATGGGAAAATAAAGCTTCATGCTTTAAATCAGTATGTAAAAAGAAAATGCCTGCTTTTGTATCGGATAAGGACCGAGAAGGCCTACTATTTAATTATAAATAAAGAGGCAAGTGAAGCTTTTAGGGAGAGAGAGAGGAGCGATGCCAGAATTATCATGATGAAATTTTCTCTCAGCACTCTGGAAAGAGATTGATGATGTCTTGTTAATATTGTTAATATGGATGCGCGTAGTAGATAGTTTATTAGGACTGTGTATTAAGCATTGAGTGGTTCCACATATACATATATAAGATTGTGTTAATTTATGGGCAGAGTTGTATGCATGGTCTTTTCTGTGTGCATGGATATGCCGGGGCCGGAAGAGGCATTGTATGTTTTTTTATTTGGTTCCTTAGTCCATAAAGTAAATTTCGTTCTGAATGACTCAAGCTTCTAATGCTCAGTACGACCACCATATTGTTTGTAACTGAAGAGGGCCATATTGGTTGCAGCGGCTTTGAAACCCATCTATAAAGGAACCTGAGAAGCATCTTGGATTACTTACGCTCCTACAAGCTAACGAATTCTGGAAAAACTCCGATGGATTGTTGCATGTGATGCCTGGCTTGGCGTAGTGACGATTTGAATGTCTCTGTATTTTCCAACTAAAAGACCTCAAGCGTGGGCGCAACCTTTATATAATTTGTGCAGCGCGTGGTTTTTATGTTGGTTAGTGTATTCATAGCCTTTCTATGGCAGAAATGTTTGTATTTTAGTGTTGATGGCCGGTTTGAACCATAGCCTGTCTGCTGCAGAGAGGTTTATTACCTTATTGATGGTGACTCGGTTGTGAATCACAACTCTTAGCTTGCAGTTACACCTATTCATAAACAATTCTCTCCGTTCAGTTGTTTAATCTGAGCTTAACAGGTGGATTTCCAAGGCGTATTGGTGTAGGGCGTTGTTATTGTATTGGAAAATATCCATGAATATATTGGTCCAACGAAATTGCTCGCCTGAAAGATGAGTTAAATGGGTTTGAGTTTTGGATTTTTCCTCCAAGAAACGCGCATCCACAATTATTGGGTAATGGTTGAGGTTGGAATAATACAGATACATGCTCGTGGGCCTGTAACCATGAGGGGCTTTTAATAACCAGATGATTGCTAAGAAGTAATTGTAAGTAGAAAATGCACGAATCATGTTTTATTGATGGCATATGAGTAAATTGTACAATGAAAATAGCATAACGTTGTGTATGTATGGATGGTATGTGAAGGCACAGGTTTGAGACTGAATGCAAAGACTCGATTCAAGGGCGAGTTATAATGTGGGGGTAGAGGTACTTTAATGGTGTTTGAATGTCAAAAGAATTTTATTATGGATTAGATTTCTAAATCCTATGAGATTCTGATTGGAAATGCTGATATTGCGAGACTTAGTTTCTTGGGGGAAATGGAGGAAAGGCATACTTAAATGCATAGTGTATAAAGATCCTGGTTTATGCGGGGCACCCTGCATCAGATGCACATCTCTGACTCGATTAGAAGAACCCACCTAAGTACCATGGGCAACTCTATTATCTGGAAGGCCATCCTAAAAGCTTTGAACCCTACCAAAGAGGGACTCACTTGGATAATTCAATCTGGGCGCACTATTCGGATCGGCCTCGACCTATGGGTGGGATGTGGGGACATGCACCACCTACCTATCGATCTCATACAATATCTTCAACAATATAACATTTCTTATATTGCACAAATTGCAGACTCAAAGAACACCACTTTCCTCCATCAAGCCTAGAAAACTACTCATCATTTAAACATTCCTCCTCTTTGGACACAGTACTGGGAGGACTACGCTCAGGACTTCAATGATGCCCACATTAGTATCCTAGAATGTGACAATGAGATTATATGGGCTCTTTCAAAAAATGGAAGGTACTTGTCAAAAGAAGGATATCTGACTTTGTCAACACCAAGCAAGCCTCTGATGCTTGTTGACTGGTGGAGACATCTTTGGAAGCTTAAGGCTCCTCCGAGAACTAGACTTTTAATGTGGACCATCCAATGGAACAAAATCCCAATTGGTGAAAACATCCTCAAACGAGAACATTATGGTCCCCATTGGTGCAGCTTTTGCAAGAAGGAAAATGAATCCACTTCCCACTTATTTCTCGAATGTACAGCTATTTGTAACTTGTGGAAACTTATCCTATCTCCCATTGCCCCTTCTGCAAATTGGGATGACAACACTGTTCTTGCGGCCTAGTAGTCCTGGTATAATACTTCATCTTTGCAAAACCTTTGGAACCTCCCCCTTCTAATTTGTTGTACTATCTGGATTTCTAGAAACCATTTAATTTTTCAGGACACAATGCCGAACTGGGTTGTACTGGCGACCAAAGTCAAGGCCAATTTCTCCCTCATTCTAGATGATCCTCCCCCACACAATACTTGCATTTTCACTCCTATTCAAATGGACTACAAAAAACCTTGGGCTTACTTCGACGAAACAGCACAAGAGCAAGGCTGTCGTGGGGGGTGCTATACTTCATATAAACCATCATCATTCTTATAGCATGCTCATAGGTATTTGAAGATGCACCAATAATTCAATTGAGCTCCTTTCCGCAAAACATCTCATTCATTTCACTTTGGAGAAAAATTGTAGAGATCTACAATTATTTGGGGACTAAAAAATTATTTGTGACTGGATGAACAGGAAATCTAGATGTTTTACTTATGCATTAAATCACATCTTCGAAGAAACTTTGAGATTGATCTCGTCTTTTGACACTTATACATGCTCACATATTTACAGGGAGGAGAATAGAGCTGCTGACAGCCTATCCAAAGAGGCTACGCCCAGGGAGCCGGGAATCTGGTTGATTAGACAGCACCATGGGGAAGCTTTCTACTAATATTATCCTTGGCCATTCATGGATGTATAAGTTTAATTCATGATTTTGTTTTGGTTATGTTTTGATCAAGCACATACCCTTTTTTGTATATATATATATTGTCACTGAATATGGCAACAATATGATTGTTATATGGCTTATAGTTTTTTGTTTATTATTGTCGCCCCCTACGTGGATCAAAGGAATCAATATTGTTTATACATGGCATGATCATGCAATGCATATGAACCAACATCTACAAGATGTAATTTCCTTTTTTAATGAAATTACATTTTTTCCTTATGGGAAAAAAACACTTATATATAGGTTAGCTTATATAAAATCTTATAATAAATATTTTTTCTCAAGAAGGCATTGCGGGTAGTAGGAGGCACTCGCAGGGAAAATTGCGGTGTTTTCTAGAGGAGGCTGGGATCGGGATGTGGGAGCCTGCTCGTCAAAACTACGTAGATCTTGGAGGAATTCAAGGAGGACATGGCTATATAGTTTCCGGGCTGAGCGGGTTCCCAAGAAGACGGTGGACTGTCAATGAAAACTGCGGAGTATTCAGGAGGAGTGGAGAGGAGTCTAGTAGGGGGATTGTCTCGCAAAACTCCACAATTTCCTAGGATAGTGCAACGATTAGCAGCGGGTGCCCATCCCTCATGTATGTGAAATTTCTTCACGAAGTGCAAGAAAGACAACTACTACGAAGTTGGGGAGATGAGTGCAACCCTCGGTCACTGCTCAAGTCAAATTCTCCAGTTGATCAGCGAGTGGCTTGATGGATAGGCTTAGGGGGGAGTAAAGACTGAAATGGATTCTTGGGAAACTTTTGCATTGTTCTCGGTGATAGTCAACCAGGTTGATTCTAGAATTTTGCAGTGGCAATTGCCTGAAGGGAAGCCTCAAGATTTGCATAGTTCTTGGCAACAGTGCTTGGTCACTGAGGCCAGATACTGCAGAGTGCATCTCAGTGGAGGTATCACTAATGGAGGTTGGTCTCATTGATAGATATTAAAAAAAATGGTTAAGTGTGTGAGTGATTAAACTTGTGTATGCATGACCTTGCGAACACACACTCAACATGACCTGACGCCAAGACGCCTCAAACCAGAAGACAACATATGCTCAGTGTGACTCACTAAAGGATGAGAGGCACAAGTGCGACACTTGAGATAGATCATTCAACGACTGTGATGACACCTGCGTGACATTGTTTACAACTTTGTGTGTGAGTGTGACAAATGTTTACATAGTGAATGCAATTCATACATACAAAGACAGACCTGTAACATAGCTATAACAAGGGCGCAAGCATGACATTCCAACAAACATGCTAAAAGGTGACCGACGGTCGGTCAAGCAAAGAGGGTATAAAGACTCGACAAGAGCTCATGGGATGAAACTGAGTGTTTGCAATCATTAAGGAAAAACCAAGGAAGGCTTTGAAAATGGATGCATGCCAAAATTTTGGAGGGTGTTGCCGCCGCTACAACACTTGGCTATACATTGGTTGAACACGAGCTTCTCTATTTTGGTTCATTGATAGCACAGGGTATTGGTTTATCATGGAGTATTGAATTGTTTTGTGGGTTAGTACCCCGGTGGAGTTGCATGCTTCACCACTGTTCATACGAAGCCTTCCTCTTCTTTCACCTTTGTGATTTTGAAAAGAGGACTGTGCACAGACACTTATTTATTTTTTGAGGTGGAAGAGGGATCCATATTTTTTGAGAATGAAGGAGTTTGTTCCTTCAAAGAAGCATGTAAGACCTCTGAATTAGATTTGCTCGTTTGGATTTTCCCCTTATCCGTTTCTACTAGGAAGATGAGCTTGAACACACAGAGTAGAAGACTGAGTACAAGCATGGGGATTTATAGTGTGGATAAAGGTTAATGGTTGAAACAAATCTTCCCTTATAGATGGCTCGTATTTTCCATCAAGAATTCATCGCCTGAAGGTTATAACTAAGCACAGAGAAGACAGATACAAAACTAGCCATGTGTTGCACTGTCACAAGACTCTTTGGATCTCGACCACATACTTATTCAAAAGCCGCAATTGAGTAGAGGGAATCACTTATTTGAAAAACTGAAAATAGCATGATATTAAGCAAACAAAACAAAGCGAAGAAAAAAATAGCAAAGCAAAGAGAAAAAAAAAAAAAAAAAAAAGAGTAAAAAGACAATGTACATAGTGTAGGGCATGACCCCGAGTTACTGAAAATAGTGCTTTAAGTCTTGGTCTTGACATGAAGGTTGTAAATACGTGTGTGGGCCAAGATTTTCCTCGACAATGTATGGACCAATCCATAGGGACTCGAACTTTTTATGTTTGCCTTTGTCTTCACGGGGTTTGTCCCATTTCAATACTATGTCACCCACATTGAAGCTAGCATTCCATGCAGACTTCTTGTCGAACCATCTCTTGATACGGTTCTGGTGGAGTGTAAATTTTTATTTTTCTTGAACCATCTCTTTTTCCTGTAGCTTGTAAAGTGTATCAATCCTACGTTGAACTAACAAACATGGCTTGCCTTGAGATTCGTGGGACAATTGGAGAGAAAGCAGGTAGATGTTTGGTGGGAGGATGGCTTATTTCCCATAGACCAGGAAATATGGAGAAGTGTTTAGAGAGGGTTTGGTTGCTTCCCTTTCTCATCTTGTTTTGGTGTTTGCTGTTGAGTTGTTTAGTTTGATTGTTCACCCACATCATCTTGAATTCTTGATCTTTTCCTCGACTTCAAATCATATTTTTGTGTAATTCTACGTGCATAAAATCTGTAAATCTTTTGCAATATTCTTTAATCTCTTCAGCATGGAGGGAAATTTGGCATTCCGAGCTTTAATCCTCATTAGTGACTATTTCTTCTTCCTCTTCAGACAAAGTATAGTATTGGTTTTCCTACAATCTAAGAGTTTCCTCCACTACTTCTTCTAGTTCATCTTCAATGTATAAAGGTAGTTGCACCAGATCCTCTTCCTTATCCATCTGCATAATTCTTAGTAGTTGTCACCTAAAATGAGGATTGAAATTTCTATTTTGTGTTTATTGAATTTTTCTAGGAGGATTATTTCTTTCCAACTCTATTTTTACCAATTTATTAGACATATTTCTCATAACTTTATTCATTTCATCTAACTTCTACTAATGGGAATCCTTTGGTTGACTAGTAGGTTCAACTTCCTCCTTTCCTTTATTCTTATCATCACCTTGGTATTTTTGTTTGATCTTCCCTGCAACCCTCAAAGTAAAAAAAAAATCACATTCAAATGCTCGTGCAAACACCACTTTTGCACTAGTAGGTGGTGGTTTTATCTCTGCATGAAGACTATTATATAGATTATTAAATATCTTGATAAATTCATCTACCTATTCATCTCATCTTCTCTTAATTGCATTAAATTTAGTTAGGAAATAACCACGATCTTTATCTTCACCCCACCTCTATATAAATGTATTTTCCAATTCTTCCCAATTGTTAATTGAATTAGTAAGGATGGTTTAAAACCATTTCCTTGCTTCTCCATCCAATGGCTATACAAAAAGTCTCATTATTTAAAGTAACAACTTTAAATAATATTGAGGCATGGCATTCACAGGCTCAGGAATATTCAAAGGAGCATATACGTTTAAAAGAAACCCCAAAATCGTCATATTTTGATTTTGAAAGGGAATAGAAGAGCTTCCTTCCTAAAATATAAAAGAGTGAGGTTGTTGGGTCCCTATAATACTAGTGACTACCCCATTACTATTGTAATTGTAACCCTTATTAATATTGTTGTGCCCCTATTATCACCATATTGTTATTACTGTGCCCCATAGAATCCCTCTATTGTTATTTTTGTGACTTTATATTATTATTGTTAGGTCGGCTGGGTTATATTGTGACTCCCTAGACTCCTATATATAGAAAGGAGGTTTTGTCATTTGTATCAGCCAAGAATTGTTCATTTATGTAATGTAAAGGAGGTTGCCCCCTCGAAGAGGCTAAATTTTAAGGTGTTGATGTATCTTTTCCATCTTTTTCTTGAGCTAGTTTCATAACATTTGGTATCAGAGATTTGGATTCCAGGGTTTCGCTGCTCCAAATAGGTCATCGTGGAATTTTCGCTATAACTTGTTTTCTGCGACGTTTCAGAAGCTAAAAAAAACCCCATTTGACAAGACATCTCGTTGAAGCTCAGGTCCTAATTTCAGAGATTTTCACGGTATATTTGCGGAGATATGATCTGAGGAAGTTGGTCTTTTTGCAGACTCCTAAATTACATTCCAAACAGGTGACTTAGGGAAAATCTTTGTCTTTCTCTCTGAGCATCGAATTGAAATTTCGTAAGAAGGTATAGAAAGAGGATGGACTGTAGTTTCTTGTATATATTTTCAGAGCCAAAGGTCGAAACAATGACTTGTGGCATGTCATACAAGTTCGCTCTACTCGACTAGTCTATAATCAGGTCATTGTGGGAGATTTCACATAACTCTTCCTTGGAGAATCCAATTTGGGTTAGACTGGTGGCATTGGAAAGACGACACAGAGGGCTATTGTAGGTCACTGTTTCAGGACTGGATGATTTGAATGTACAGAGATAGATCAGAGGCAATATTGAGCTCCTACAAAGTGAAAAAAGGTGTGCAGATTCTTTTAAATTCTTGCTTAAGATTGGTTTGAAATTTATTTTGAAGGAATTCAAAGGGCATAGTAGAGCATTATGATCAGTAACTGATGCCCCGAGGAAAGAAAATGAAAACACCTAGTAAGGAACCTGAAAGCTCTAGCATGACTCATGAAGAAGTGGAAGAAATGCAACATGATATATCAAAATTACAAGACCAAGTGCAACAACTGTCCCTTGCACAAAAAGGAACAAAATCTAAGATGGATGGTTTAAAGAAAGATGTAGAAGCTAAGATGGATGGTTTTAAGAAAGGCGTAGAAGCTATGATGGACTGTTTAAAGAAAGGCACAGAAGCTAAGATGATTGACGTGGAAGCTAAGATGGATGATTTGAATATAGATTTGAAGACAAACATGGAAGATTTGAAGACACGCATGGAAGACTTGAAGACAGATTTAACAAAGTTTCTACAATAAATTCTTACTAATGGTGAAAAGGTAGTAAAGGAAACTCATGATGAGAACAAAAGAAATGTTAATAATGATTTCATAGACTCTAATGTTGGATCGAAGACCCACCATATTCCAAAAATCGATATGAGGAAGTTTGATGGCAAGGATCCCACAACATGGATATTACAGATGGAGCAATTTTTCGATCTCAATAATGTGCAAAACACACAAAAGTTACGTATTGCAACTTTATATTTGGAACCAAATCAGTTTGTATGGTATCAATGGCTTTGCTCTCGTAAACAAATTATCACTTGGGCAATTTTTACGGAAGAATTGATAGCACATTATGAGGATACAAAAAGCAACACTTTTTTTAGCCCATTGATAAGTCTCAAACAAAAGGGTTCAATAATGGAGCACATTGAGGAGTTCCAAAAACTGAACATAAGGGTAAAAGATATTCCAGAGGAGCATAGGATTGATGTGTTCATAGGGTCTTTAAAGGATATATCCAACATGATGTTCGCCTTTGGGAACCTGATTCATTAGAGAAGGCATTCAGGTTAGCAAGAAAAATGGAAAGCAAAATTATGGCAACCAGGAAGGATACCACTCACAACTATTAAAGATGGAAGTGTTGTCCCTAGTCTTCCACAACCTACAAGGTTGACACCACAACAATTGGAAGAAAAAAGAGCAAAAGGGCTTTGTTACAGTTGTGAAGAAAATACACTAAAGGTCATAAGTGTGCTGAGAAGAAATTATTCTACATAGATTGTGAAGAGGAAGAAGAAAAGGAGCAAGAAAGGTCAAAAGAAGAGATATACTCCAGGAACAAAGCCTAGATGAAGAACAAATGAATCCGACCATATCTTGTAATGCATTGGTGGGAATTACAACTCCTCGAACCATCAAGATAGAAGGACAAATCAAGAAGAAAAAGGTAATAGTGTTGATTGATTCAGGAAGTACCCAC